>JAOWBH010145587.1:0-12771 GCA_028566215.1 Silene coronaria | reverse complement strand
GTTGTTAACGAGCTAACTGCCAGCCTATTTCCAGTTGGTCCTGCTGACGTGGCATTTGTAACAGAAATTCTGTTACATGAGGCTGAAATAGAGGAGCAAATTGGAAGCATGGGGTTGGTGACCATAATCCGTAAAATCAAGAGGAAAAACAAAGAAACGAGAATTTTCATTGTGTATGTACTTCAAATTACAATTACCAATTGAAGCAATAAATTTGATTGGTATAATGCTATATAAATTAACACCTGGGCATACTTTTGATTTTAATATTAAGATCATTTCCTAGGATGTCGAATGTATTACACTCTCCACCACGCCACCCATCTCATTGACCCTTGTTGGAAAATCTAAAACCCTATTTAAATATAAAAAAGATTAAATCAAATCAATCCCAAAAATCAACTTATTTTGTTGATAAAACAAAGTAACTACTTGTTCGACATGAGAAATTAGGATACATAATTGAAGAATTTGAGAAAATTTTAATTAGGTTTCATGAGAAAGTGAACAAAAAAAGAAGGGGGGGTGGTGTGTGGATTGGAATTTGGAAACAAAATGAAAAAATATACATGAAAGAGTAAAAGTTGTACATAAAAGAGCAACTTCATAAAATTGATACAAATTTTTATTGATGATGATACAAGATACTAGTTTTGACAAGGTAGATGAAATAAATATTATATAGCTATACTATATTTGGAAAAATTAATGGTTAAAGTTGACGTGAATTAACTATCAATGTCCATTGGGAATAATATAAATGAGATGGAGCGAGCATAGGTTTTTAAAAGTTAACAAGAGATCTTAGAGTGCTCCTAATCCACATCTGAATATGGCATAAGCATAATGCTTGTTTCACAACTTCAAAAATAGTCAACTCAAGTAGAGTCAACACCCGGCACAATCCAGTAACTAAAGAGTCTAAGAGGATTAGAGGTACCTAACCTAAGAGGAGCTTAAGCCATCATAATTCCAGATTCTAGAACTTAAGAGGAGCTTTGCGTATTTCATTCATACTAATTGGGTTGATGAAGAAATAACGACCATGCAGATGACCAATAAGTATTAGCCCTTCCTTCATTGAACTATGAAAACCTCGTGTGTTTGTTGGGTTATTTTCAAGTTATTTCAGGCTTGGAGAAGAAGCTTAATCTATCCATAAAATCCACTCACAAGTCAAAACATCCTTACTACCTTATATCAGCTAGGTGAGGTAGCATCATGACATAGCTAGTTACATCACCGTGGTAAATCCTCCCTAATAACCAAAATGACCAAAAAAAGTGGGTCAAGTTATCATTGTGGCACTCCTAATTAAGCAAAATGGCCAAAAAATGTGATCAAGTTATCACGCCACCTAAAAATTCTCACCCAATTTAACCATTTAAGCAAAAGACACGAACCTATAACATGATGGAACATTTACGGAAATGATGTATGAATAACCTGCAATAGGATGTATCACTTTCTGATGCTGATATGTCTGGAGACGACTCCACTAGAAGCCTGTTAGAATCTTCAGTTGAAATTGGAAAAACATAATTTGAAAAGTTTTCTCGCCGCACATTTGAGGATGAAATAGGTGAGCTGCTTTCACGGAGAATGCTTCCATCCGACCAACACCTTTTGAACAATGACCTAAAAGAAGTTATATAGATAGTTAACATTCGTTAGTAAAACCTTATGACCCGGTAAAACTTCACCCTTCTACTTATGCACGGGAATAAACAAGGAGATATGAGAATACAAGAAATAATATGAAAGGGCCTCCCACTTATTAAGAAGAAAAAACACTAACTTATGATTCTAGATGCGTACAATTAAAATCACTAAGCAGCTAAACGTACAACTAATTCACTACACAGACACACGTTTGTAAGTTTTCCACTGTGATGTCATTATATTTTAGGGAAGACATAAAGCCACTCCGAAATTACTAATGTCACTCATGTTTGTGGGACGGTGAATAGTAGCATGTCCTTAGACTTAGCTTGTATTATTGTGTCAATAACAAAAAATGTAGTGGCATTATCATTTCCCTTATTTTATGGTGTATTAAACATGAATCTTATGTCAAATCGGCACGAGTTACGTTAGCAGGAAATGCTAGCAAAATGGCATTTTAACGTAAAATTGACACAAATTATTTCATTCTTCAATCAAGGACATCATGACATCTTACAATAATTAAACGAATATCTAAATATTACCAAACACCTTAACTTTAAATTGACGTCGCCTTGTTTATAAATCATATTTCAAAATTTATAATCTATGAAAGCTCCGATAAAGTACAAGGGTGTTCTTTGGATCCAAATGCCATGATTGCTATAGAACTACTTTTGGTTGCAGGCATATATAGTCATCATGGAATCTTGAACTACTAAAGCATACTCCATATTCTTGAAAATATATCATTTTAAAAGTATGACTAGTATGCTGGTTACACAAGGAATACAATAACTAGCATCCATTATGTAGCAATATTAAATTATCATCCAAACTGAACACTAGGAAATGTAGTTAGAAAAATTTAATGCTATAGTTTCTATATTCATAATAAAAAGAAATATGAAGGCTTAAAGGCTTAAAGGCTTAAAGGCTTCTATATAGCCTTATTTATGTCCATGATCTAAAAGTACCTTTCAGTTTCCTTATGTTCTGATTTTACATTTCTCATAGAATCACAACAACGATCCGAGCGTAACTCCCACACTGAAGGTTTGCCACTGTGAGGTTGAAAATTCCCTAAAAATCTGCAGCAATTTGTTTCCATGAGATAATCAAAGAAATGCATGTGTAATAATTTTCTAGCATAATAGAAAACTTAGGCAATCTTCCAGGATTTTGATCCCAAACCAAAGTTGCAAAATTATTTTATGCCTTATATTACTTTCAAAGCCAGATATTCGTTAAATTTAACACTAGCTAGGTCTAGAGGTGGCCATCAGCACGGGCCGGGCCGGCCCAGCCCAGCCTTCGGGCTCTTTCAGCACACAGCCCGGCCTCCCATCCCTGGCCTGGTCCGGGTCCCATTTTTTCCAGTCCGGCCTGCTCTGGCTCGTCCATTTTAGGAAAAAAAATAAAAATAGGTTAGGCCCGTCAGCCCGGCCTGCCCCTAGCCCGCCTTAGGTCCTGGCCCAGGTCAAGCATATTCCAGCCCGGCCCGGCCCAGCCAAGCACGCCTCTCCCCCTGGCCTGGCTCGGGTCTGACTAGGAGAGCCCGGCCCGCCCTCTAGCCTGCCCGAGCCCGGCCCGAGTACAGGTCTAGCTAGGTCTGGAAAAGTGAGTAGTGTTAGAAATATTAAAAAGGTAAATTAGGAAAGAACACAAAGCTTACACATTTATAGCATCCTGCTTATCTGCATCCATGTATGCGTTGCTGTAATAACGCTGAAGAGTTCTGAAGAATTCCTGCGATTGAGTCGCTGCTTTCCATTGACCCCTTCTTTGAGAAAATATCTACAAATAAAAGATGGGAAAATAGCCACTTATCTATTTTGCCACTAAATTTACCTTTTTTGTTTCAGGGAGGGTAGGGTGGAGTAAAATTTAAAAGTTTGGAATCTAGGAGAGCGGTTAAGTTCCTGCTTACTAAGACAATTTTCTTTTGCGTGATTTTTTTCTCCTTTTTCGAGGGATATCAAAGACTAATAGGAAGAACATTGGGAAACACAAGAAGCAAAAAGAACAGCTCGTTGAGGGCCATGCAAAGTATACCTTGTTATGAGCGGCAGACCCTCCATACTGATGGGCAAGAGTATCTCCCATATTCTCATAGAACCTCATTAACTCATTCGCCAAAGGAGAATCAAGGTCTATTCTTGGGATATCTACCATATCTAAAGCATGAAGCTGATGGCCAAGGGCAGCCAATCCATAAGCGAATTGCGCAACATTTGTCCGATCTAGGCAATCTATGCAATTGGTCCTCAAAACACCATTTTGAAACATAAACTTTTTCTCATCAATATCTCCACTAGCTTCACCATCAACAATATCTTTTTCAGTGACATCAACATCTTTATGTGAAGATTCATGATCCACCTGCTGAAAAAAGTTACTTGTGCTAGCATTCCTGCATCAAATATCACTCTTACACTCTTGAAACCAAAACAAACTGAAAATAGAATTAAACTAGTAGAGACTGTGATCATCCAGCAGTTCACTTACAGATGTTTAGCCAATGTCATAAACTTATACAAATTGATAATCATATATACAATATAGAAAAATAAAGTCATGTATGCAGTAAAATCAAAGAGATGTACTTAGCAACAAACAGAATGGATTTAAAAGAAAAACACAATGACAATAGTACAATATAAGTACATATTATAGATAAGACCCTGCAAAAGTTAACCAATCAAATCCGATAGAAAAAAAGGTCCTTCCTCACGCGAAGGACAATAGTGCATTGCGAGAAGGCAAAGCACGTGACCAGATATCCCGACTAAGAGGCGGTAAAATGCAAAATCTTTGATGATCTAATTTTGAAACCGATGGCCCACAAAATAGTTTAAGAGAACCCTAAGAGCTAAAAACTGAAGAAAATATACTACTTACCCATTTAGCTCATTAATATCATGGCAAAAAGGAATGGTCAACTAAAATTTATGGAACTAACAACTACCTTTTCCGATTTTCCAATGACATAGTTTATATTTACATATCCTACATAAATACAGCGTTTGGTAGAACGACACTGAAAAAGCATTTGCTTCCAACATGGAAAAACTGAGATTTATTTGCATAAATATTTTTGAAAATACACAAGGACTATATTTTCATTATGATCTCTAAGAGACATAAAACATATTAGGTAACTTTACATACATCCGCGGTCCACCCTTCCCTACCTTACGTGCTTTCAACGTAAGGGTAAGGATGCATGTATATGGCCCTCCTTACCCTACCAGCTAGAGCTATCGAGGGCTATCTCGAGGTGATGTTATTGTTATTGCATTGAAGGACTTTACGGGAATTTTCACCTTGATCTTGAAAGTGTCGCCATACAGAAATAATGAACTTGATATAAATGAAAACAGGTTTCTACTACATAAATAGCGAAGGAGACGGTACCAGATGTAAAATTGGGTTATACAATTCCTACCTTCTTTTCATTAAATAAATCTTATACTTAACTATCATGTGAATACTCAAGAAAACAATATCTACCTATCTTATGTTATAGGGAGAAAATAATAAGTCGTGTATAAAGGTAATATGAAAAAGGTCTTTAAACAAGTGGATTTGAATGTCATATTTAAGCCTTATGTCAAGGGTAGAGACATTGGTGAGAAGGCGGTGATGTAACGCGGAAGGGTAAAAATAATGGATAGATTTTTTGAATTCGTAAAGGGTTGAATTTCTCTGTGCCTCATTAAAGGACGAAATTTAGTGATTTGAATAAATCACACAAATCTCAAACAAGAACAAAAGAGTTTTCATAAGAATCCTCACAATTATATATTAATCACACCTATGTCACTTAGACTCTTCTTATTACCTCGTCTACCCGTGTCCCAACACTCTACTCTCAGACACAGTTATAACACTTGGACACTTTATTTTAAGCCGAATATGACGAATTTCATAAAAATAACTGAGTTCGACACTTGGGAAACACGAAAACTAAGTAACATAAATCACGACAGACAGATAGAGATACATCTAATATTTAGGATACAGGCTCCCTTAAAATAGTAGCCTAATTCTTAAATCTACTACAATTACGAAATCCTACGAGACCTCAAGTTAGCAAAATACGAGATAGAAAACATGATAATCCTAAGATAACCAAACTAGTTTACTCCATATCATATCTACTAAAGATATGAATCTGTCTAAATAATATCCTTCACCGTAATGCATCCTTAATGCTCTTACATCATAGTCTCCTTTTGTATATTTGACCTTGAATCCAATATGATTTTAGCCGGTGGTGAGTCAAAAAGATAGTATCCATGATCAATATTATCCACAAATTAAACAATAAGATCACCATCCATGTAATATACTTCCTTTTCTTTTGTCCATCTGACCTGCCTCTACGCATAACCTTTGGTCCATCGTGACTTATTGCACGTAATTCATATCTATTTTTACTTTCTTTCTTGTAAAAGTGCTCAAAATACAGGTAATTTTCTCATCTACCCACAGGGCTCACCATCTCTGTATATCTAAGATATTCATGTTAATGCTCTCCCTTGTCGAAAAATATGACCATACTCATCATCAAAGATAAGTAGCAACGTTTCTCGAGTTACAATTCATCTTCATCGTGAAAGGTGGTAATTCGGATTTAACGAATTACTATCCTATAAAACACCGGGAGGAAAATTTGGTTCTTGTTTTTCTTCTTTCTTGATCATTTCAACAGGTTATGATAGGAGCCTCGGTTACAATAGAAGCCTAGGTCATAATCCATAAGTTCATAACTAAATGTGCCCATGCTTAGACGTGTGTAATCGAAAGAAATTTTTAAAAGAGCAAGTTCTCAAAACAAGTCTTCACAAAAAAAAAAAAAAAATTGAAATTTAGCGACATGAATTAAGCAAATGTATCTCAATTAAGAACAAAAAAGTTTCCTTAAGAATCCTCTTAATTATTTAACAGTCACAACACATCCACCTAATAAAAGGGATACAAACTCCCTTTAAATTGTACTCTAATCACACAGAAATAAAATCCTAAATAATTAGAATAAGAAATCCTACCATAACTCAAGTTTGGTAAATGGTGATGACATAATGGAACATAATAATCCTAGCAAACTAAAGTGCTTTATTTTACCATATCTACTAAAGATATGAGCTTCTACAAATAATATCTTTACCCACAAAACGTTCTGAATGTTCCTGCATCATGGGGCACAAGAGAGAGCATAAGAAAAAGAAAGAGGAGACATGCCTTTAGAGTGAGTTCTACTCGAGAAGTTATCTGAAGGAAACAAATCATGTAAACCACAGTCCACAATGTATTTAACATTATTGCAGGATAATATACCCCTATCATGTAGCAACAAACAATAGAAAACAAACAAGACCATTTCTTTTCTATCTCACTAAAGATAAAGCACAACAACATATAAAATCTAGAGGATTTACGAAAAAAATATTAGGCACAAAAGCTTGTTGATATAAGAGTAAACAAAACAAGAAGATTAGCATACGTAAGAGGGATTCTTGAAGATTCACAGGGCCCGGAGGCAGGAAGAAGTTGACAATAAAAGAATCCTGTTAGTGTCATTGCATATGCAGCAAGTTTTCCAAGGAGGAGCAGGACGTTTCCTTTGCTGGAAAAAGAGAGAAAAATAAAACCAGTGTATCTTTTCAATAAAGATCAAAGTCATCAAACAAAACACCACAAAAAAAAAAAAAAAAAAAAAAATTAAACAAAAAGGGAGAAGCATTTATGAACATAGAACAACAAAAAACTAAAAGAAAAACGATGGAATAGCAACAGAAAAGTGAGACAATTACCTTCGTGAGTGTTTATTTAGGTCCCAATGCAGGAACTTCAAGCGTTTTTTTTCGGGTAAATCTCTATTGATACATTCAATAGCATTTGCAAATTCCGCACGGAGAATAGACTCTCGCGGCCTTCTTTCTACTGTCTGTTCGAAGTAGATAAAAGCTAATATAATCAGGTGCTTTTTTGTAATTAGTAGTGTACCAATATTGAATAGAACTTCAATGACAGTCACAATTAACTCCATGATGTATTAGATGTTTCTCAAACTTGATAAGAAGTATCCAACACAAGGAGTGTGTCAAGGTGTCAAGGAGTAAGTGTGTGACACCGTACCTTGATTAAGTTCAAAATTATTATTGGGTTGTCGTATCTTGTCGTAAGATTTTCGAAGTGTAGCCTTGTGGCTTCATAGTTTAGATCTTTCTTCGACACTAAAAAGCAAAATTCAGAATTAGGAATTTTTCAACACGCTTAAGGGTAATAAAATGGATTAGAGAAACAGTAACAAGTTGGCAAAATTCATCAACAACCAAGTCTGAGCCACAAGTAAAGAAATTGATTTCCCAAAATGATAGTATATCTAATAATTCTAAAAACAGGTTGTTAAGATACAAATAAAAGCAATGAAATTGAGACAAACGTACATATTATATCTGGCTTGAGATTTAGGCGTGATGTTTCCTGTGACCAGAAAAGGGGAATAGAACCACGGTTCTGGACAATAGAACTAATTTGCGCAGGGAATCCTTCAGGAATATCCTCAAACACAATTTGCTCTGTTTCAACGTCATTTGCTACTCGTCCCTTCTCATTTACTCCACGTTTAAGATACCTAATCGTGGTGGCAATAAAAATACTAAATATGACAAGAGCATATACAAATTTTAATTTCAGTTCAAGATAAACGCTAAAGTTAGTTGGAAAGAGAGCCATTACCCCACGGTAAAGATCCATAATAGAGCCGCTAAAAAAAAAGGGCTCAATACGACAAGAGTCTATACAAGTTTCACTTTCAGTTCAAGATAAACGCTAAAAATTAGTTGGAAAGAGAGACATTAACTCCACATGTAGTATAGTAATATACACAATATAGACCACAGAACAAAAGACTGTAAGCACCTACAGGAGAGTCACTCTCTCTATATCATATTGCATGCATATGATAGCACGTAAAGGTTGAATTTAAGAAACATGAATCATCAATGCATAAGTAAGAATCCATTAGATTAAGATCCAAAAACGTTTAAACCCCACAATACACGGGACTAAAGGGAGGAGAAAAGATAGTCAAATTTTATAAGGAGTGTAAAAAAATTCAAAACTAAGTGCAATTTAAACGAAGCAAAAAATTAACTGCCAACCTTGTCCCTGCGTAATGGCGTGAACGCCTTGCTATAAGAGTAAGACTGAAGTACCGCCCATCTACAGATAGTGTGTCCTGAATTAAGTAGACAAGTTAAGTCAGAATAGACGAATAGAACACGAACAACGAACATACAATAAGATTACAACAGTGAACTTGAAATACAAGAACAACATCTTCATAAAACCTAAAGGGTTCCTGTAAATAACAGGATTAGAAGTGCTCAGTGTACGCAGCCTTACTCCTTAAGGCACAAAGAAGTTGTTTCTAGATGACTAATAATGAAATTGCACCAGATGACTATTTCACAATTAAATTTTTTAAAATAAATTAAAGGAACTTGGTGTAGGGAGTCAGTTTTCCTTATTACCAAGTAATCCAAAACAAAAGAACAGTAATTAGTAAATCTTTGGATCTATTGGAATGAAAAGCAACGTAAGACAAATACAAAATCACCAACTTAGCCATCAGCAAAATCTCACACCACATCAAGTTCACATAATTACGTCCTGGTTGAAATGTGATGAGGCTGATCACAATAATTGACATGAGATCAGTCACCACTAACCTGCCTAAAAAAGCCATATACCAATGCAACAGTCCATCGAGTGTTTTGAAGATGATTCCTGATTCCACGAGTCAAAAATTCATTCCAAACGAACATAGTTTCGTAGACAATCTGACCCGTTTCTCTGTCGCATAGATTTTTCTGCAGAGTGCGCATGACATTGTATGAATAGCTATAAAAGAAGTCCTTCGTAAGATCAACCATGCATAGAAGCTTCTTATATCTGCACCAAAGACACAGTTGTTAGCAATAAAGTCCTAACATTTGAACAGCGGGTTTTTGACACAACAAGTGTAAAGAGAGAAAACACTCAAAGTGGAAAAATCGGAGTTTTGTTCCTCAAATAGGAATCTTTCCATAAATATATAATGTTAAAATACATAAACTGCATTCTCGAATTGTAAAAAGCCGTTCTTGATAGTGGTAAACTCTAGAGGGGGGAATTCAAACTTGATATATATATATATATATATATATATATATATAAATCATGTTAAATTAATTCCCTAATACTTGATCAACAAGGGTAGCTTTCTCATTTTAACTTGTTCAATGGAGGAATGTTTTGTATGTCAAAACCGTTCATTTTACCTCATTTGAAACAGGGGTCTCTTAAGACTTTAAGAGGTATTGAGATAATGACGATGACGAATATTGACGACCACGATAAAGTTTCAATTCAGCAACTACACGGTACCAGAAATGGTATAACCAAGTCCAAGACAACATTAGTTACAAAAATTGAGAAATATGTCATTGTAATCACTAAGACCTTTAGATGAAGTGTTGACTGGAAACAAAATTGAGCAACAATGATAAAGAAATGTAAGAGAAAAAGGTAACTTTATAATCTATTTGCTTAATATGAAACGAGAAATGAAAGATATGGGCTTAAAAGTACCTGTTTTCATTTCTACGCACCGGCATATTTGCTTGCTCAGTTGAATTTGGAAGCAGAATCAACTCACTTTTAGAAATAGCATAGATCGTATGGCCACATATCACACCAACTTCTCTCCGTTTGGTAATTAAGAGCATATAGTAAGGTCCAAGAAATTTAATAAAACCTAAACATAGAAGAAACATGGGTTATTATTTTTATTTTTTAAGAAAGAGTCATAATGACTGGAAAAAAAATATGAACATACCAACAATCCCATAGCAAGTAGTAACAAACTTCAAGCCACCAATACACTTATTCCCTTCATTGATCCGCCTTATAAGGTCATTGCATTCAATTTCGGAGTATGTAGTAGGATCTTCCCGAAGATCCAGCTCAGATGGTTCTGACCGACTAATTGTTAAAACTCGCCAATATCTCCTACTCTTATCCCTTCCTATCAGGTAGAAATTCTACACAATGACGAAAAAAGAAACAAACAAATATGTAAGTATAAACAATCAAATAGGAGACACTTGCATAAAGATACAATTATGCTTTGCCACAAGCTATATGAAAACAGATAACATAAACATGTTCATAAACTTGAAGCCAAAAAAGTAGTCTAACAGGGAATTATGATTAAATTTTAGAGATGGTTGAGCTCTATACACCTGGACAATGTTGAACTTGACTTTAGTACTCAATACTCATCAATCAAACTACGGAGCTACAGGCTACAGTAGCTAAGATAAGTTACGATGAGAAAAACAAGGATAGAGCCTTTCAGACAGCTAATTGTTTAATCTCTAACTCTTATGTCATCCAAAAAATAATAATTTTGAGTACTAATGCAATTTACATTTGCTTGCTAGTAATCGTATCATACAAACTGCAACAAAGTCGTCTTCATTTTTAGGTCGAGTACAAAGAGAACATGAGTAACAATTTATAGCCGCCCACACTATCTCCATTCGAGATGCCTATCTTGATCTTGAAGGCATCTACTTCAGGCCTTCGATAAACCGTATTAACTCCACTTTCCACCATTCCATACTTAATAGTAACATATGGCTTTCAACATGATACATACTCTTTTAAATGTAGTCCTAGACTGAATTCTCAAGCTAAATCTAACATTGAAAGGTGTATCAACTTTCCAGGCTTAAGCAGACATATTCAAAGGCCGATCGAAGACAAAGTTCTTAGATTTCTTTCAAACATAATTCATAACTTCCTTCATCTCACGTGATAATTTCTTTCCTTATCAGTATTACGTAAATCCCACTTAATTATTTACATTTCCGTTTTTGCAACTGTTAAAAGTGTACAAAAATTCCAAACTATTCTTCATATTTTCAACAAACAAACCCAAGTACGGTATGGGAGCCAATTTTATAATAACAAAGCTCACCCCTATCTACACCCTCAACCTTGTTTCACCTTCGGGACCAAGCATCACTTCCACAATCCTCTCCTTTCTCCGACCAACAACACATCCCTCCCTTGCCCTCATAATTTCAATTTTCAACCACGTAAGTCTCGAAGCCTAGGAACCCACTCGTACAGCCATGCAATACCCAATGTCCTTGACCGAGACAGCAATGCTTAGAAAAAACACGAAATGGGTTGCAAGAAAACGTATGTTGCTAATTTGCCATACGCTGTTAAAGTAAAAAGTTACAAATGATAAATAGTTTCCAAAACAAGCTAGTTATGAGTAAGTATAACTAAAAATGAAGCTACTAAATGTTGTAGACTTTCTTAACCGAAAATTATTTTAAACCGAAATATAAATCCCTCTAGTAACCCACGCTGTGAGGGTACGTCGCTCCAGCTTATGTTTACCTTATGTATCGGGATACCAATGTCACTCACGCAAATGTAGGACAGATGGACATATAATTTTAAACAATAAAATGAAGTCGTTACCCAACGGCTAAACACGTATTTGATACTTGATACTGTGTTTCAACGCCATTGTGAAAAAAAAAAAAACAATAAATATTTGGTTTACCCTAGCTCACTTATATTTAATAGACATTCTCTATCAATTTCAGCATCATAAGGAGAAAACTCTCCACTGATATACACTGATCCAATGTCTGATTTGATCAGAGTAAATCAATCTTTCTATATGTAAGTAGTTTGAATTGCTTCATCAAACCGTAACTAGTTTCAAATGCCATAATATCAAAGCATGAATAAGTCACTTAGTATGATCATACTGGTGTCAATCTCCTTTCAAGTGATGTAAGCAAACTTTATGCATGCATAAGAAGATGCCCTAAAGCATTGTCATATCAGCATTTGCATTTATATATTGAATTTTTTGGATTAGTAGTGTTATTTAGCAAATTAATTAGGGAATTGGGGTTGGTTTGAAATTATTTAGGACCAATGGGTACACGTCATCACTTTTTATTTTTTTTGCAGTTTTTCTAAGAAGCCGCCAACAAACTTAGCGGCTTTACCTAATGTCCC
>JAOWBH010145576.1:0-11290 GCA_028566215.1 Silene coronaria | reverse complement strand
TTGTCAAACTGTCGACGTTATTTGATAATGTGACGACGTTATTTAGTATGCCCCAAAAATAATGAGTAGAAAACAAAAAAAAATCGGTTTGGCTTAGACTGGAGGTTATTGCAAGTTTGCAACGGCTAGATGATTACGTGCAAAAGTACATTAAGCTCGGATCTGTTAACATCGAACAACCCCACCTTTATGTATATATATAGCTCAATTGCTCAAATCTTTTCCAAAGCCCATATTCCGACCACCGCATGCCCATTTTGACCACCATAACCTTTGTTTTGATCTTCTAGACCATCACAACGAGAGCGTGCGATGATAGAAAAATAGTAGTGTTTCATAGGGGTGAAAAGGCGAGTATGTGCCTCGTGGACGTGTAGAATGTTGTGTGAGTTGTGACATAGGTATGATGAGGCTGGTATTTGGTGGTCGCAATGGTGGGTTCGGGTTGGCATAATCGGGTCCGGTAGGAGAGGCAATATTGGTGGAGGGGTTAGTGGGGGTAAGAGAACTTCAGGGGTGGTAGCTGGGTGGGGCGTTAGGGACATAAACCTCGGGTGGTGCAATGGTGGTAATAATGGTGGGAAGAGAGAATGATGGTGGTGTGTGAGTTCTTTGCCAGTGTTAGTTTGGTCATAGGATTAAAATATCTAGTCTTAAATAGATACCCTTTCCACAATGTATGTTTCATTTCAAACTAAAATAACAATTATTTTGTTTTTAATGTGTTTATTGGCAATTATTTCCGTTTCAAGTTTGTTATTTGTTGGGAATAAATAAGATATCAAGTATATTTTTAGAGGCATTTGGTTTTGGGGTTCAAAAAAATACCCATTTACAAGTTGTTTGAATGCCTCATTTTTTTATTCGCTTTACCAATATTTGGGAAGGTGATTATCCCCATACTCTCGAATGCATTCCCCCACTCCTATAAGGTGTCTAAAACCCTTTTCCCTTTACTCACACCACCATACATCACCAACACCCACCACATATACACCAACATGGCAACACCTAACATCAACCATTACCAACACCATCCTCGCTGCCACCTCCCAACGACTTTCTCCTTCGTTCGTTACAAGAGATTCCAACACACTACCATCGCATAACCTAAGTTATCCATTCTCCATCCACCCTTCGACTTTGTCCCTTTGGTGTTTTAGGGAGTGGAAGAGGATTTTCGAAGAGTGGTCGTGTTTTTTTTTTTTAAAGATTTTCTTAAGGTATTTTAGGTGTTGGATTGTGTTCTCCGGTAAGGCTAAGGGCATGGTAAGGATTAGAAGATCCTTGGTAAGGTAGAGTTACTGGGTCCCCAGCACCGCCTGAATATGCTTCATGGGAGATTGCATCATACTCTTGAATTCCGCTATCTCACTCGGATTCTGAGAGGTATTTTGCTGAGACGAAGGAAATGATGGAGGCTTATGATAACCTTGATGATTACGATGCGGTGGAACATAGGTTAATTGTTATTGTTGTGGTGGTGAAGTAGGATTCAAAACATTTTGGCTTGTCCACCTAAGATTTGGATGCACCCCACTCTTATCACCATAATAGGAATTACCTTGCGTATAGTGCTGAAAAGTAAGGACTTGTTCCTTCTCACTCATACAATCTCCCTAATAATGCCCCTCTAATCCACATCTGTCACAAATAACAATCTCTTGTTGATGCATGGCATGAACGGTTGGTTGACTACTTGATTACTCTCAAATTTGTCAAACCGGGCATTCAACGCCTCCAATTGTGCCACGACTTGCCCTGGGATTCCCATATACGACTCTATGAGTAGCCATATCCTCAAAATTGTTTCAACCCTTATCATTACCATTATTTTGGAACCTACCATTTGTAGCGTTGTCCAAAATAGCTCTGTGATCATCATACAACCGTTGTAAAACTGGTTGCAAATGAACTATTGTCGAAACCCGTGATGGGGAATAGAACGAACCATCTTCTTGAAATGTACCCATGATTCATTTAATTTCTCAGCTAGTCCTTACTTGAAGCTATTAATCTGACTTCTCAAGGAATTTGTATGTGCAAGAGGATATTACCTTTTGTAGAAGGCAAGTGCTAGAGAATTCCAATCTGTCACCCCAACAGCTTTTTTTATCTAAGTCATGGTACCATTTATGAGCTGCATCTCTCAAGTAAAAAGGGACAACACCACTTTCACCTTTTCTTGCGTAACACCGACTGATAATGGAATGGAGCAGCAATAATAGATAAAGATCTCCATATGCTTCCCAGGATCTTCATTAGAAGATCCACCTAATGTATTCCGCTCCACCAAATTAATGTAGGAAGGGCATATATCAAATGTACCGGTAGTAGCTGAAGGAAGTTTGAACCCCTTAGGAATGAAATAGGCGGTTAGCCCGGAATGAGTAGATAGTTTCGGCCTGATCGGTTGAATAGTAGTAACAACGACAAAAACGGATATATCATCTTCAAAGGACTGTGTTTTTGCAAGATAATCTTTGTAAGCTGAATCAAGCGTACTCGACAAGTCTTCTACTTAATGAATCTCCTTCCAAAAATTTTGTCTGGCTCGAAGGGGCTTTTCTGGTTTGGGATCAAATGGTAAGAGTTCAGATCTGTGAGACCTTGGCGTACACAAAACTAAGGAAGAAAATCGTAAGAACGGTCTCAGGAACAGAAGTTCCCCGAGACAAGAGACAAACTAAGATAATCAAAATGAAAATCACCATCTCCTTGGCAATGACGCCAAAATTTGACAAGCTAAATCGCACATCAATCAAAGATAAATCAACTGGCCTAAACTAATGCAGTAAAGAAAGTCGAAATCGTATCCACATGGGGATTAAAAATGTGTTCTATTTGCTAAACTAAGTATATCTTGGTAACATTTGGGATTTGTTTGATTTGTTTAACTAAACTACAAGTAGTGAAGGAAAGAGAAGCATGTGTAAAGAAATGAGTCTACAAATATAAGGAAAGATAGTGAGGATTATCGGTTCACCATGGTCTAACAACAGTCAAAGGTAAGGGCCAGAGATCAGTTAAACCACGGTCTGAAGGGTAGTGAAAAGGTCCTCTCGATCCGCTATTCACCCTATAATGCTTCTAATATTCTCTCGCTCTAATTAAAGTATTCTATTGTTCGTGACAGGTCTAACTCTCTCCAATCTTTTGATTTAGGTCAGAGTTTACCAAATCAATTAACTAGTCACATGCATTTAACCAATTAATAAAGATTAGTTGCTACGATTAACAATAATTATTCCAGATCTAACAACCTAATTTAAAAAGTCACTCAAATATGGCTTCCCTAAATCCTTGCAAATCAAATTAGCTACTCATAATAGGTTTGATAATAACAACAACAATGAGAATAATAATTGAATTGAACATGATTAAAAGATCTAAATAACTAATGGGCATAAAAGTTGTAACAACGAAAGTAAATTATAATGAAAGAGTGGAAAAGAATTAAAAGAAGAATAAAGATTAATTGATTATCGAAAGTCAAGAGTAAAGAGAAGGATTGCAAGTTTCTGATACAAAAGTAGAGAGCAAAGTAACGTAAAGATAATGTTTAATAGTATGAAGTGATGACCTAATTAATTTTTACAATGCTTATTAAATACTTAGTTTACGAAACAAGTCTAATTGAGCTGAATTACGCACTTAAAACTTTGGCAAAGGCAAGAAACAGTCGATCGACCAACAGTACCAGTCGATCGACTTTTCTGGGTGCACAAGCTGTCGATCGACAGAGAGTCTAGTCGATCGACTATTCTGCGTAAACAAGAACAACAACTTCAGTGAAGTCTCACTTCCATTCGTCTTCACGCGTTCTAAGGCAATGATTTCCGAGCTTCAGTCTATCAATCATCAAGAACCCAACTCCGGGGACGAGTTTTGGCTCATTACCACTCACATGGGTTCATAATCTGCATAAAACACAATACGACCCAAAGTAGCCAATTCATGGGAGAATAATAGCGTACGCTACTCAAAATGATATAGAAATGCGTGCAAATAAATAGAATAAATTCATGAATTTAGCATGCATCACCGTCTCTGGTGCTGCATGGTCTCGGTATGGAGGAGTACGGGCAGTTGGTGAGTGATGGCGGTAGAGGTGGTGGGCGTTAGCTTTGAAGGTGACGATTCCATTACCCTTTAATGTTCAACCAAAAAAACTAGGATATTATGGGTAATTGATTTCCATTCTTTTATTATTTCCGTTTCTTAGACCAAAGGCCCCCTTATTATACCATGGGAAGTAGGACACTTCTACGGTTCTACCATTTATCGTTTAGTGTCTGACATTGTATTAGAAACTGGCATGTGCGAGAAACACGAAAATATGTGTCAGACACTTGACAAATCGTGTATATTTTTAGAAATATTTTTATTGTTTAGATACACGACGACATTTCAACTCAACATAATTAGATGTAATATGATGTAATTTAAAGATCTTTCATGATAAAACCACGAATTATTTTTGGTATAGATGACGTTTTTTTATATTAATTGGAATATGAGTTATCATTTATCTAACCTTTCCCAATCGCTTAAGTGTTGTTCTTTTGGAAAACTCTAGTGCCATGATTGCCTCAATTGGACAAAGGTATCCTTTTTCTACCCTTCTTCCCTAAAATTTTACTCCTCACATTAATAGGAACATTACTTTGCCTCTGATTTTTTTGCCTTTGTCCATACATTGAAAATGCATTTTCTTGTGACATTGAACATGATAGCCACTTCTTGCATCTTAGCATGTTCTGATTTTCCATTTTGCAGCTCTCAAACAATTGGCAAACTATTCTATGCCTCTCATCATCAGTCAAATTAGGCTTCTTCATGTGTAAATATTAGTGATTGTGTTGTTTTTGTAGTTGAGTTATGTAAATTTATTAGAAAGGGCTGTAATTTTAGAAGATAAAATCTGTAATTTTAGGAGAGAGAAGTTGTAATTTGATGAGACAAAATTTGTACTTTGATGAGAGAAAAGCTGTAATTTTAATAAGGGGTTGTAATGGTTGTAATTTTATTGTCCACAAGTTGTTTAACTGGTAAGAAGTGATGTAAATTGTGGGGAAATTCAAATTTTCATGTAAATTTCATTCCCCCCCTCCCCCCCTCCCCATTTTGTCAAAAAACCTGGGAAACACAAGTTGTACTTTACCCGGTTTATTAATTAGAGTGGGCCTTGTTGTTTTGGTTGGAAATGTTAATCAAGTTCCAAGTTGTTTATTATTTTGATTTTGGCTAATTAAATGGCCCACTTACCTCTAACCCATTGCTCCTTGGTTGTTGAGCCATTTCTATATGGGAACATCATAAATAAATGGAGGGAGTATTATATAACTAGTTTTACCACCTGTGATAATCACGGGATCGTCTAAGGTATGCGACATGTATTTGTTAATGAATGTCATTCATGTCTATATATGTCGTTGATGAGAATAAGTTTTTATAAACATATAACCACAATTCATCCATTATTCTACATGTATATATGTAACACCCCAAATTACTTAACCAAGGTGGTTGAAGGTTCTACTGTCTCGGTTTTCCGAGATAGTGTTTCAAAACTCCAATTAAAGAACATTTTTATAAACATAACATGTTTAGTGAATTACATAAATGAATAAATGAATATTAAATACAACTCGACTAAATCTATATCATCTACCTAGTGACTATTTACTCGACTCCAAGTTTGTAGCGCGGTTTGAGTCCCGATCAATGCCATATATAAACCTGTAAATCATACTACTTCCTATATGATCAGAAATATCATATGGATCGACACAGACCACCCCAATTAAAGAAGGCGACTGTAACACCCCCGATTACCCGACCAAGTTAATTGAAGATGTCACCATCTAGGTTTCCCGAGGTAATGTTTCAAAACTCCAATAAAAAAATATTTTATAAATAATACAAATTAAGTGACTACAACAGGCGAATGAATATCAAATACAACTTATTCTAGTCTATACTATCTAGCAAATCTATGTAGACGACTTCAACTCGTAGTGCGACCCCAAATCCCGAGAACGTCAATACAACTTGTCAAATAGTCTGCTTCCCATATGATCGGAAATATTATATGGATCAAAGCAGGTCACCTCGAAAATAGGTGATAACACACAACCCACAAAGGTCAGTTTCAATAATACAATAAGCACGAATGACGATAAACATGATTAAGGAATACAATATGATTACGTATGCAACTAAAGAATGCATCACAATGACCATACATAATATCCAACACCTCCAACACTGATGTTAGGGACACACCCACGACATCCAAAACCTGGTGACGGTACCGCAACACCTCTCACTCCTACTACCCGGACCGCAGTCCGAAACAAGTACCGGGACGCACCCAAGTAGATCCGGGCGCTAACAGGACCCCTACCCGACGTTACGACGCACTGTAAGTCCTTCCGTACTCAAGCCATTAATGTGCACATCCCTATTCGGGTAGGAAGCCCCAATAGGCGACCTAAGCGTAAGACAGTCTCCCAACCCGTCTTACGTCTACTCAACAACCACCATACCAACACAACCTCCAACAACCACAATCACAATCATACATATGATACAATATGCAAAACAATGCAACAACATATAACCCGTCTCATATAACATCGATCCCATATCATAATGCCTTATTTCCACATTATATTACCATCATCAATTATCCAACATTTCTATCATATTCCAATTATACAATTATCATGATCTTAAGTCACCGTCCCCCAATAACATGTTATAATTCACCCACATCCCAATTAACCTTCTTTAATAACTCAACAATTTCCTAAACATGTTATAATGCAACTATAATGCTCATGTGAGATTAATTATGCATAAACATCAACATATACATCTTAATTATTGAAACCGAGTAGGATTAACCTACCTTTTAGCATACTCCATCAAGCTACACGAATCCGACCCGATTCTGTCTTATAAAACCGTCACATCCTACAATAATTACATAATAACTATCATAATTCATCCTATACTATTATACTAATCAAAACCCCTTTTTATTGCTCACTAATTACTCATTAATCTAATTAAAATCACTAATTAACAAAATATATAAAAAAACCCCAAAAGTTAGGGTAAGAAATGGAGGAGATGTAACTTACAAGGTAGAAAGGAAGAAAGAGTAGGTGACCAAATCTTAAATCCTTGCTAGAAATCATAAGGGAAGTAGTTAGGAGGGTTTTATAAAAAGAAAAGGTGTTTTAGATTTAAGTAGAGAGAAGGAGAGATAAGGTTGGTGAACAAAAGATCCAAGCTAAATAAAAACGCGGCTGCTACAGTGCCACTCGGCCGAGTGACTGAGTCACTCAACCGAGTGCTCCTACTCGGCCTAGTGCAACTCACTCGGTCCACCCAAACTCTCACTCGGTTCCCTATTTTACTTTCGTACAAGATCGATAAGGTTCCTACTAAGCCTAAGGGTCCATTCATTAATCCCAATCAGTATTCTTAATCCTCTCACTAATATAGGGTATTACAATCTTCCCTCCTTAAAATGAATTTCGTCCTCGAAGTTTGCCCCACTCTAACTTTTACCGAACACTCGTCCCAAAGTCTCTTCACTAAACCTCACTGTACTCCACTCGTACTTCTAAAGTCTTGTATAAGTCACTTCTTTACTCGCTCATCAAGTTTTGTACATTCACTTCCTTACCCGCTCATCACTTTCTTGCTCTTACAATTTGTATTTTCTCTCCTAATTTCCAAAATGTTACATCCACTCTCCTTAAAAGAGAACTTCGTCCCGAAGTTCAAACTGTTAACTATCTAGACCGATCGTGGTAAGCCTATTAACAACATACGAAATTAAGTGCATTTTAATGTTCTACTCGTATTAATGGTTACCCATACCAAATTAATGTCATTTTTATTACTCTTACGGATTACATACGTACGCAATAAATCGACTCCCGTACATGAGACATCTATGTAGAATTATCATAACTACTTCCATTGAATGAACAACCATGTTTTGATTACGCAAACAATCATCCTCATGGCCAAATGATCCGACAATTACTATATCATCATTGTAACACCCCACCCTACCGAGGAGCCTTCAGCAAGACCTTCCCCAGTAAGATGTGGCATTACCATCTCGGTTTCCCGAGGAACTAAGCATCATCGAAACCATAATGAAACATTATAAAAATGATTACAAGTTATTACAGCGGAATCAAAATATAAATAAAACTCATCAACTAAACTATCTCAACTATGCTAGGTGAAACTCCACGATCCATCTCGCATCCGAGCACTCTCCAACCGTTCTCGAGCCAAGCCTGCTACACTATCACCTGCTAATCTGACTGCTCACCATTTGTCGGCAATATCAAATGGATCACAGCAGGACACACAAGAAGAAGAAAGAGACAATAACACCACACACGTCAGTAAACAGTCATCTCCACATAATCAGGGTACATAATAAGAACAGAAATCATAGGAAAACACCACCTCCGTCACCCACATCACCATCTCCAACCGGGCCCCATCGCAACAGGTAACCCGCGCCGCCAGTGGGGACCGCAGCCAATCCCCACCTAAGCCCCGCTCGACGCATGAGCGAATCCACTCCATTAATGTGCACATCCCCTTCCGTGATGGGAGTCACGAGGGGCGGAAAATCGGGGTGAGACTGTCTACCAACGGCCCCACAAACAATCACAAAGATCCACACCATCGTCATGCATCAGTCAACCATCACAACAACAACAGCAATATACATAAATATATATATAATCACTCATATCAATAACCAAACTGAATACTGAGTAGGATAACCTACCTCACGAGAACTGTGATCAAGCAAGCGAAGCGAAAAATCCACACCAGCAATCCACGACGACCCACGCTCTAATCCCATAGTCCCCATCCAAGATGAAGGCTCCATGTAAGAGGGTAGGAAAGGGTTGAGGGTGAAGTCTGCTAGGTTTTTGTGGGAAAAGAAAGAAAGAAGAAATGACGGAAAATGATTTAAGTCGCGACCCCGAGTCTTTAAATATCATTCTAGAGTCACGAGGCTCGGCCGAGCAGCACGTCTACTCGGCCGAGTCGAGGCCACTCGACCGAGTTATAACTTACTTGGCCGAATTGACACAACTCGGTCGAATCCCAACGATCATAGGTACGAGTAACATCCCCAAATGACTCCATAAGGTCCGAACCCCGTCTAAGGTCAGTCAATGGGCGTCCTAGCATGCTGGGTATTACAATCTTCCCCCATTAAAATGAACTTCGTCCCGATGTTCGCTCTAACTAATAGCGCACGCAACAACCTCCCCACAATCGATCGCACTTAAGCAATAATAACGACCATTAAAACAGGCATGATACTATCATAAACGTTACGGTGAATTAGGTTTCTATCCCTCTTAAGGAACCAAGGTCAATGTGAAACGAGTAAAATAACATCGACGTAATGAATGCAAATGATTGTGAAAAGGGTGAGACAATAACGATGTAGTGAGTGCCAATGATATTAACGTGCAACGATACTAGCATGCCATCAAGACTAATTACAAAACAATACGAATGTGTAGCTTATAATGTTTTATAATGTTTCAAAGTGAATTGGCCAATGCTTTCAATGTGAATCTATTATTACGACATGCTCTAATACGAAATTGCTTCTTTTAAACTGGATTTGTTGAAAATGCCGTCGCGATAATATCTATCCCCCTTTAAGGAACTTCGTTCCCGAAGTTCACCCACGACCCACCCATACGGGTGGTCCCAACAAATTAGTAACCAAACCACTTAATCAGAGGCGAATACGGTGGTACAAACTATAATAAAATTAGTAATTCTTCAAATAAGTGAATATGTAGCTATGTAAATTCCAATAAGAATGATTACGAGGTTATTACCATCATGAATGCACGTGCAAAACTCGGCTCAATTAGGAATCATGCGTAACCAAAACAAATTAATAAACATTTCGTCTGACACTCCGTGTCACAATCATATCTCATTCAACGATCTCCAACCAACCATGTCATCCGTCGCAGCCGTACTTATACATACCCCATCATCCTCCACAGCCCATCAATTTATAAGTCAACGAACGCATCAATGAAAAAGAAAATCAATTGGCATAACAAAATGGCACAAAAACACCCAAAGCCCAGTTACTCGGTCCAAATGTCAAGAACTCGGTCGAGTCCGGGTCACTCGGTCGAGTGTCATCCTTACTCGGCCGAGTGGCTGGACTCCAGTAGCCAATTTAGAAATCTGCCACTGGGTTACTCGGCCGAATCAAAACTGTACTCGACCGAGTTACTCTAACTCGGTCGAGTGAAACACTTCAACTCGGCTGAGTTCCCAACGAAAATTCAGTTGATCACTCAACTTATGTCTCATAATAGCATCACGAAAAACAATCATATCCCCTTCACTTTTAATCAATTTACCATCGCAACATTTTGTGACTTAAGTCACCATTCAAAACTAACAACATCAATTCATACCCAAAGTAGATTCAACATCAAATGCACACAATGACACGAACATTCACAATAAATCATCCGGCCTTATGGCCATTACACACCAATTCAATCAAATGTCTAGCAACAACAAATACAAACTAAATATCCAAATAATAACAATATCGGCTTACAAAGGCCGATCAACAAATGCTAAGGCTCACTGGTCATTCCCACCGTCATTCTCAATGTTATCCGCTGCCGCTCCAGAAGTACCAGCTTCATCGCCATAGTCACCATACATCCATCTACCCTACTCATCTAGCTGGCTGCCCCAGTTTCCACCCTAAGGTCCGGTAAGACTCTCGTAGCTAGGCTGAATCGTGTTCCAAGCCACCCGGGTGGTCCCGTAAGCCTCGAACACTCCATCATTATTGCCCGGACCGGTCCACCAAATGGGTTGAGCACCCAAGAAGCCCACGTTCTGCCGGTAAGCTACCACTTGGAGGTTCCGCATCACAAGGGTATTACTCAGCCTCTCCGAGAGGTCACTGATCTGCATCCTGGGTTCCTGGACAGTCGGATACGGCGAGTAGAGGTAATACGGTGGCTGCTGCTGATAACGGTCAGACGGATAACCCTCAGGAACGAAAGATGACCCCGACGCAGGCTCCTGGGTCTCACGAACACCCTGAGTTCCCCGCGACGTCATGATGGGTCGGGTACGCTTCCCAGCGGCCAGAGCAAGCTCAGAAAGCGGGTGGAGAAACTCCTCACTAATCAAGTACTGCTCGGGTGGTCCCTCCCCCTCTCCTCCT
>JAOWBH010145565.1:0-12774 GCA_028566215.1 Silene coronaria | reverse complement strand
GAACCCTTGCATTAAAGGGTAGATCACAAAGTGTAGGAGGGTAGTTACGACCTCTAGGGTACCTTAAGGTACTGTGCATGTTTCCACACAAATAAGTTTTTGGCGACCACAGTGGAAGGATTAATATAATTAATCCTTCTATCTCAAATCTTATTAAAAAGTGGGAAATGTACTCAACTAGATCTAGATCTAAATGAGCAAAACTTTACCAGTAATGAAATATCCTTACAAAAAGTATCTAGCAATGATTCATTGGAGATTACCCATGAGAAGAATATGTAAAGCCCTCGTTCTAGGTCTACTCCTAATGAAAAATTTCTTAATGCACATGAGGAATCTGACCCTACACGAAGTGTAGAAGATGACGTGGATGATGCTAATACGCGTTATCTACGTAAAATACATAAGAAATATGTAGGATCCTTGAATAATGTGATAATTGAGATTAGAGAAGCAATGCGAAATGATTTTCATGAGCATTACAGACTTTTAACCCAAGAATATGCTAGAGTTTTCACAAACATTGTGAAATCAATTGCTGAGAACCTTGAGGGTAATCAATCAAGGAAATTAGTAAGGATGTTACAAGCAATGAAAATTTCTTAACTACCACTCAATGGGTTTTATCAAGAGATATTGCCCATGAGGTTGTAAGCCAATTAGAGCTTTTGATAGATTAACATAATAGTCTAAATGAGTGGATATGTCGCTTGTTGGATGATGGATTTCGAGAAATGAACACAAGAATAGACAAAGGAGAACATATTAGGGGCTATCCTAGAACTATTAACACTGGTTTTAGAGAGCCTAGATCGCAAAATCCTTTACAAACTCACTCTATAATGTATGAGGCACCATTTGGATCGCCCGACATCAGAAACCGGACGTTTGAACATGGTGAATCATCAAAGCCTTTGTGTAATATTCAAAGTGCATATGGTTATCAGCGTCGTGTTGTGGACACAGGCCACCCATGCGTCCGATTTGCGGCAAAGCGGCGACACATCTCCCACGGAGCCTCGCGGGCGAGGTACGTCTTGGGTTGTTACCGATTCGAAAGGATTAGAAACCGATGAAAGGTTGAACAAGCCTGTATTTGTGGAGTCCCACCAATTTTTGTGGAAAATTGGAACCGTTCGAATACTTCATGTCATGTCAAGACACAAAGTAGAGACATGAACACCAAGAACTCGTCAACCTTAACATTCTATGTCTAGAATGACTCTCGTAATGCCCGCGAACACGGATGTTCACAGAGATTCCAAGTAAGGGGTGATGGTAATATTAGGAAGCTCTTTAATCGAACACATAATCCCGCCCGCCTTGATAGCGCCATCTAATAATGATTGGGAACGTCGTTTATACTTGATGTATTGTTGATTAAAATGCATGCAATGCAACAAACATTGGATTTACATGTGAGACTACACATGACTACGTCGGTGAATTTATACAAATTAAGATTGATGGTTAAAGTAGGAATTTAGATTCGTTACATGTGGATTGGCAATATAAAACATGATATAAGATATATGAATTCCAAACGAATGAAATAAACAAGTTGAAGTTACTTCATAAAGATGCTTAAAAGAGGTTAAAAAAAGAAATAAAGAAAATAAAAGAATTAAAAGAAAATAAAGTAAAAAAGTAAATAATGAATAAAATAAAAAACAAAATAAAAATAATCAAAATAATACAACTCAAAATATCAGTAATTAGGTAATAATATTATGTATTAGTCGATTACATACAAATAATACGGATTAAAGTCAAGCGAGGTTGAATTCAGGGGCAGAAGCCAACCCAGAATAGGCGCAGCAGATGATGCGCCCTCTGGAAGAGGCGTATCACTCACTGCATCCGTTCTCGAGTTGGATTCTGTCTGTGAATGTCAGAATCGAAAATTTTTAACATTCATTGATGGATTTAATTAAATGATTGCATCTATGACTCAAAGTAAGTGATTTAATCAATTTTTAGCATATGAGAATAATTACAAGACCTCTTAACATGGATTGTAGTTGATTAGAGCCGAGTTAAAGACAAAAACCGAATAAGAACTCGAATTACAAACCACAAACTAAGATTAATGAACGATAACGAATTAAGAATTAAAGATTAGGATTAAAAGATGAAAACAAAGCTTAAAACTGTACAATAATCGAATTTGAGGAATTCAAGAAAATTGAATCTCTTTAACTCGGAATTGATTTTAATGACGAAAACCGATTAATATGAATTATTAACGGTTTAAGTCGAAAAATAATTTAATAAATACAGTTGGAAAGCGTAAATTAAAAGAAAAGAACGAAAATAATGGAAAGCAACCTCTGGAAGAGGCGCATCAAAGTCTGCGTCAGTTCTACAAGGCGCATCACCTGGTGCGTTTCTTCTCCAGCCGGCACCTTTGTGACATGAATTCAAACAAAACAATGAAAATAAAATTACAAGATTTAAAATATGGGATTACACCCTCAGACTTACATGTTAGCAGTGCGAGATTTCACTAAAACGTCTTTTTAGTTGTAACTCGACTCGATTTAATGCGAATTTAATGATGCCCTTGAATTAACAAGGAAAAACAAGTTGATTAAATGTTAAATTTAGTCGGTGTGTAGTGGTCAAGTGGGTCGGTCATGCGAAACGTGACGGGTACTCGAAAGGATTCGAGCTAATGTGGTTGAGTAGATCAAGCATGTCGATGTCGGTAGCAAAAGCACGTGGTCTAGAATGCACAGAGAGAGAAGAGAAGGGGCGGACACTCGCATGAAGAATATGAGGTATGAGGGCCTCTATTTATACTAAATAGAAGGTAAGATTTAGGAATGACGAAATCAGCTGGGAAACAGGCCCAGGAAAGGGCGCAACGGCCACTGTGGCAATTCTAAGAGGCGCAACAACTGCTGCGTCATCTCTTCAGGTGTTACCTGTTCAGCAAGAAAGATTTTGTTGTTTGAAATAGGAAAGAGGAAGATATTCGTCTTCCTTATTCCGCAAGGTAAGATATTTTGTCGAAATTTATATATGCCTAAAATGGGGCTACCTAAAATGCTGACCAAGTCGACAAAAAGGTGAAAAAATGCTCGGTAGATGGGGCGACCTAAAATGCATATAATGCGACCCGAGATGGGGAGTGATACCCACAAAAATAAAAAATAAAAAGAAATTAGTAAGTGTGCATCATAGTTTGAAACAAAAATCGAAAATGTCGCGGAAATGTCTCGAAATGCGGGTGCGGTCGTCGTAGGGATTTGGAATTTAGGAAAATTCTGAAATCGCATTTATCAATCCTATAGGAATAATAAAAACATGCCAAAAACTAAATATGGAAGCGTCCGAGGATGACTTCCAGTGAAATAGCCCCTTGAGGAGACGTAGCCACTGCTGCAACCTTTCCTGAAGGCGCAGCAATCACTGCGTCTTCTCCTGGGCTCGTTTCTTCTTGAGCGAGTTTTGGAAAGCCAAAAAACTATATATAGAAGGTGCCTCCGACCCTTATACTCACAATTATCACCACAATTCGTAGCTTTATTATAAATTCCTAAGATGGAAAAAAAAAAATCTCAAAAATAATTATGGATATTTTCGAGTCTCGAGTCATGAATTGGGTCAATGAATTTACAAATGGGGAGAAACATGGCATGGAAGCCTATGGTATTGGAACGATAATTAGACTAAAACAAGTCAAAGTAATAAAACCCTTTCTTGATGCTTGTATTGATTATTGAAATCCATCTTATCACGTGTTTGCCTTTCCGGGAGGCGAAAATTGTCCATTTTCTGAAGAGATAGTCGCGGTTAGTGGGTGGGATGTAGAAAATGTCCTTGTAGTGCCTCCTAGTTTTCAAGGCTATAAGAACAAATTTAGAGACATTCTAGGCCTGACTCGAGCTGAAGTAGACTGACTTGTGACCTCGAGGGGTGTGAGAATGTATGAATTCTTGGACCGATTTATAGATAGGAATGATCCCACCTTATCATATGCGGCGAGGCGTAGAGCCTTTTGAGTTTTGTCTCCTCTATTGGTACATTTTCTGTGGGCACATGGATAAAGATATCATAGGTTAGCCACAGTTCCTTGCAATCGTCGAACAAATGGAGTTGCGCAAGAGCCCATCATGCTTGATCTTGGGAGAAATATTGCTTGGTTTGGACAATAGGAAAGCTAATCGCGACTTGCCATACCTTGGGAGTCCTCTCATATTATAGGTAAAATGAACTACCCTTCTTTTTTCTTTCCCTCTTTTTTTTGTGTTTCGTTTTTTTTTTTTTTGCATGGCTAATCGGTTGCTCCCTTTTTAGATTTGGCTCATAGAGAGGCTAAGGCTTATCGAGCCCCCAATTGATGTTCTTGGCTACCGTCCTCGTTCCGTTGCGATGCGAACTAGGCTCTTCATGGTTGACTTTACTCGAATTTTTAATTATTGGGAAAATAAGCAGAAAAGTGAGGGAGGACCCATGTCCCTTGGTGGCATTTGAAGGTGTCATTGGAGTATCATCACTTGATCCTATACGATCCATCTGTGTGTCTAGCTTGGAATTCATGGTAAATATATTTCAATAGAGGCTCTATCTTGAGACAGGATGGCTTGAAGTAGAAGATACCGAAGCGTGATACAGTGCCTTAGACTGCTCTTGCTCATTCGTCTGAAATGTGTCGCGAATGGGCTCTTCGGTGGATGCAATGAAACATGTGGTATGTACCCGTTCCCCTTGGTTCATTATGGGTATCTGATTCAAATTGCCATTGGACCAAAGCTAGCACTTCGAAGAAGCGCGAGAAGCTAAGGAAAAGTGAACCATTCGACTATAAGAAGCGTGATGCTGGTAGGGACAAACAAAAGGCCTTGACTGAGGTAGAAGAGGAAGCAGGGTTCCAAATCGTCCATCCGAAGAAGAAACCAAGAAAGACTCCTCCTGTTGAGAAGATGGTGGTGACAAGATATTGGAAGATCGAGGCCACGAGAAAGACCATCGGTGATGAGGTCGAAGATAGTGCATGAGCGACCATCTCGAGGCCGAGATGATAAGAAGAACTACAAAGGCAAAGGGAAAACGAAAGATTTAGAATAGGCCTTTGTCTCAGTTATTTATTATTTGTTATTATTTCTTGTAATAAATTGCGGAATTTTTAGAATCCAAGCCTAGACCTTATTTTCAGCATTTTTATTATTATGTTATATTACTATTTATTGAATAAAACAGTTAGTTCAGTTAGAAACTTTAGAATGTTCCTATTATTTATTCTTTCGAATTTTAGCTATTTAAAACTGTCCTTCTATTTAAGCAAAAGTAATAATGATGTGGTTTGTATCCTTAAAAAGAACTGCCTACGTATCCACCATTAAGGTGAAATCAAACCAACAACATAGTTCAAGATGCACAAAGGAATAAATGTTCAAAGCAAGAGCTTTATAATGAACATAGGAAAGGTAAGCATGGTGCTTTACTTACTCCGAAGAAATGAAATTAAATTATTTTGACGATATAGAGGATAATCGGGAATGTCAAAATGCAAGAGTGAAAATGACATTTAAAAGGCCTAGGGCCGGGTGGGTCATGACACAGGAGTGTCACGTCCGGTCCCGCGAGGCGCGGTATAAGTGAGGGATAATATTTCTTTAATTGGTATAGATTAGTCGGGTTTGAAAACTCATTCCAATCTAAGTTAGTGATTCTAACCACCCTTCTTGATATGATACTCTTAACAAGATAGGGTCTGGACCAATTAGGTTTGAATTTTCCTATAGAATCAACTGGCAAGAGAGCTAGATCGAATTTGAGCACCAAATCACCTTCCTTTATATTTTGCGGTTTAGCCTTTTTGTTGAAAGCTCTTCTGATTCGTACTTGATATAGCTTTTTTTGTTCCATTCTGCCTCAGGAGTCTGACTTTCAAGTATAATGTGTAGAGATGGGATCTCTAGATCTACTGACTGTACTGCCACCATTCCGTAACTCAGGTAGAAGGGAGTGGCCTAGAAGGCGTCTTAACTGAAGTTCGATACCCCCATAATTCGAATGGTATCTCATTAGGCCATTCGTGACAGTTGTCTATCATCTTTTTCAGGATTGTAACGACATTCTTATTTGTTGCTTCGACTGCGCCATTTGTCTAAGGTCGGCATGGGGAAGAATGATAGTGTTGAATTTTGTATTTGGCCAACAATTGTTCTGCCTTGGCTTGGAAATGCGACCCGTTGTCACTGACGATCTCATGTGGGCATCCTTATTGACATATAAGGTTGACTTGTATGAACTTAGCCATCTGCGTAGATCTTAGGGTGTTGTAGGAAGCTGCCTCAACCCACTTAGTAAAGTAATCGATAGCAACTAAAATGAAACAGTGACCTCCCATTCCAGGCGGGGTGATTTTCCCTATGATGTCTATTCCCTACATAGAGAACGGCCAAAGAGATGTCATTGTGTAGAGTAATGATGGCGGAATGTGTTGTACATTCCCGAAGATCTGTCAGTTGTGGCAATGTCGCATATTTAGCACAATATACTTCCATAGTTGTCCGGTAATATCCTAGACGCATTATTTTCTATGCCATCAATGGCCCGCTCAAGTGGGACCACATTCTTCATCATGGACCTCCTCCATAACCTTCTTTTCTTTCGAATGATCGAGGCAAAGTAAGATGACACCTTGGGGTGTTCTTTTGTACAATTCTCCTTTATTTAAGACATATTGTGCTTCTAGGAGTCGTCTAGATCTATGATCTCTCTTGTTCATATCTGATGGGTATTCACCATTGAGTTTGTAATTTAGGAGGGCTTGGTACCAAAGTTCCTCTCGAGTTTCCTCGTCTCGAGTCAGAAGTGCACATAAGCTGGCTCTGACTGTCGTTAGATGCAAAGTGGCATTTCGATCATATTGATTGGCATGTTAATCAAGGATACGATTTTTGCAAGAGCGTTTGCAAACTTTTTTTCTTCTCTCGGCAGATGCAAATAAGTGACTTGGTCAAAGAATTGAGCCACTTGTTCTGTCCTTGCTTGGTAAGGCGCGAGACTTTCACTTCATATTTTACATGGCCCGGTGATCTGATTGATTATTAGAGATGAATTACCATGAACTCGTAGCCTCTTTATGCCTAAGCTTACTGCGGTTTGTCGACCGATCAGACAAGCTTTGTATTCTACGGCATTATTGGTCACCTCAAAGTCGAGTTTGACCGAAATTGGTGTATACTCGCCTTCAGGAGATATGAGAAACACACCTATTCTGTACTCTTTTAAATTAGAAGCCCCGTCGAAGTAGAGGTCCCAAGATTCTGTATTGGTGTACATAATGTCTTCTTCCAGAAACGACCAAGTGTCTATTACTTGTGTATCTTGGATTGGATTATCTGCGAAGAATTCGGCTACTGCTCGCCCTTTGATGACTTTTAGAGGTACGGAGTTAAGATCGAATTCTGAAAGCATCAGCGTCCAGCGTGCCATGCGACCATTGAGCACTGGTTTCTCGAATATGTATTTGATTAGATCCGTTTTTTAATTCACATTGACTGAATAACTGAGCATGTAATGATTTAATTTCTTGGTTACCCACACAAGGGCAAGGTAAGTCTTCTCGATAAGTGTATATTTGATCTCATATTCCAAGAACTTCTTACTAAGGTAATAGATATCTCTCTCTTCTTTCTTCACCGTTTGGGCAAGCTTGGCTCCCATAGCTGTGTCTATAACCGTAAGGTATAGAGACAAGGATTGGTTTATCTGTGGTGGCAGAAGGATTGTTGGTTCAACCAGAATCTCCTTTATCCTATCAAACGCTTTCTGGCAATCGTCACCCCATATATATTGTGTTAGTCGCTTTCTTTAACTTTTTGAATATCGGTTCACAAATCATGGTTAGCTTTGAGATAAACCGAATGATGTATTGCACCTTGCCTAGGAAACCCCGCATCACTTACCTTTCTGTCTGTGGTTGAGGCATCTCGACTAGAGCCTTGATCTTGGATGGATCGATCTCTATTCCTCGCTGGATGACTACATAACCTAGCAATTTGCCTGACGTGACTCTGAATGTGCACTTAGTAGAATTGAGCCTCATGTTATATTTGCAAAGTCTACGAAAGAATCGTCGTAGATTGGTAATATGCCCCTTTCGATCTTTTGACTTGACAATCATGTTATCTATGTATACCTCTACCTCTTTGTGCACCATGGCGTGTAACAAAGTTGTAGCGGTTCGTTGGTAGGTAGCTCCAGCATTTATCAACCCGAATAGCATGACCATGTAGCAATATGTACTCTATGATGTAATGAATTCGGTCTTATGTATGTCTTCTTCGGCCTTTTTGATTTGATTATACCTGGCATATCCGTCCATAAATGATAGTCGACCGTGATCATCTGTGTTATTTATAAGATATCGATGTAAGGCAGTGCAAAATTATATTTCGGACTAGCTTTTGTTTTTTAATATTTCTAAAATAACCACAAACCCGGATTCACGCATTCTTTTTAGGTACGAGGACTACATTAGCCACCTAGTCAGAATACTCAGAATCTTTGATGAACCCGGCTTTGAATTGTTTATCGATTTCTTCTTTCATTTTTAGATCCCATTCTTTTCTCCTCTGTCGAAGCTTCGGTTTTACTGGCTTATAGCCTGGCTAGATTGGAATTCGGTGTTCAGCTATATCTCTATCTATCCCTAGCATTTCTTTGTAAGACCAAGCAAAAATGTCTTTAAATTCGTGGAGAAGTTCAATGAATTTTGCCTTTTCTGTTTGATCTAGGGTTGTCCTTATCCTAAGTTATTTAGGGTCTAGGTCTATACCCACATTTATTGGTTCAATGTTTTCTATAACAGGTGCCCCTTTTCCCTCTTCTAATAGTTCTTTTACTATGTAAGGAGGTAATTCGATTGTATCGGGGTCAAGATCATCCTCAGTATCATCATAAATAGAATTGCAAGTACAAAAGCACGAGGAGTAAGTAGAATCTGATTTATTCATATTAAAATTTGCGAAAAGCTGAAACAAAGATGCCATTTGATCGGTGGTCAGAGGCGGTAAATGGACAGTCACTGGGACAAGCCCCGGGTTACTGTCACTAGATTAAGCTAGGCTAGGAGATAAACTAGAAGAAATGATAACATGAGGAGATCACATAGCACGTATACATACGAAAAAGTATTATAATGGTATGCAAAATGATAGTTACGAGATTTTGTTTATAAGGATGGTTGCCATACAAAGCAATTAAACTCCGGTCCGTGGAGAGGTCCGAACAAAACATAAATAAGGTCGGTTCCTAGTTCCATTTGTGCGAGTAGTAAAAGCTCGTAATACAAACATGAGTAAGCATCGTGGTGTGGTTGACGTCAATTGCTATCCATCTACTAGGGACAAATAGAAATTTGCACCATCGAGACGGGACAATTGGTCAGATAGGATTAGATAAAAGCCTAGAAAAGCAAAATAAAAGATCTTAGAGCCCCCAGTTGAGGTTCTTGGCTACCGTCGACTTTACGCGAATTTGCAATTATCTAGAAAATAAGCAGAAAAGTGAGGAAGGGCCCTTTATTAGATAGATTGTACCTTGGTGGCATTTGAAGGAGTTAACTGGAGTATCATCACTTGATCCTATACGATCCATCCGTGTGCCTGGCTTGGAATTCATGGTAAATATATTTCCAAAGAGGATCTTGAGTCAGGTGGGCTTGAAGTAGAAGATACCGAAGCTTGATACGGTGTCTCAAACTGCTCATCCTCATTTGTTTGAAATGTGCCACGAATGGGCTCTTCGCTGGATGAAAAGAAACATGTGGTATGTACCCGTTCCCCTTGGTTCATTATGGGTTCTGATTCATACTGCCAATGGACCAAAGCTAGCTTTTCTGAGGAGCGCGGCAAGTTAAGGAAAAGTGGACCATTTAACAATAAGAAGTGCGATGTTGCTAGGGACAAACAAAAGTACTTGAATGAGGCTGAAGAGAAAGCAGGGTTCCAAGTCGTCCAATCGAAGAAGAAACCAAGAAAGACCCCTTCTGTTGAGAAGATGGTGGTGACTAGATATTGGAAGATCGAGGCCACGAGAAAGACCATTGGTGATGAGGTCGGAGATAGTGTATGAGTGACCATCTCGAGGCTGAGATGATAAGAAGAACTACATAGGCAAAAGGAAAACGAAAGATTTAGAATAGGCCTTTGTCTCCATTATTTATTATTTGTAATTATTTCTTGTAATAAATTTCGGGATTTTTAGAATCCTAGCCTAGACCTTATTTTCTGCATTTTTATTATTATGTTATATTACTATTTATTGAATAAAACAGTTAATTCAGTTAGAAACTTTAGAATGTTCCTTTTATTTATTCTTTCGAATTTCAGCTATTTAAAATTGTCCTTCTATTTATGCAAAAGTAATAATGATGTAGTTTGTATCCTTAAAAATAATTGCCTACGTATCCACCATTAAGGTGAAATCAAACCAACAACGTAGTTGAAGATGCGTAAAGGAATAAATGTTCAATGCAAGAGTTTTATAATGAACATAGGAAATGTAAGCATGGTGTTTTACTTACTCTGAATTGAAATGCAATTAAATTATTTTGACGATATAGAGGATAATTGAAAATGTCAAAATCCATGAGTGAAAATGACATTTAAAAGGCCTAGGGCCATGCGGGTCATGACCAGGAGTGTCACGTGCGGTCCCGCGAGGCGCGGTATAAGACAAGGATAATATTTCTATTGGTATAGATTAGCCTGGTTTGAAAACTCATTCCTATCTATGTCAGTCATTCTAACCGCTCCTCTTGATAGGATACTCTTAACAAGATAGGGTCTGGCCCAATTAGGTTTGAATTTTCCTTTAGAATCAACTGACAAGAGAGCGCGAACGAATTTGAGCACCAAATCACCTTCCTTTATATTTTACAGTTTAACCTTTTTGTTGAAAGCTCTTCTGATTTGTGCTTGATATAGCTGGACATGGTGCAGGGCCCGCAGTCGACGTTCATCCAAGGGAATGAGTTCCTTCTACCTTTGTTTGTTCCAATATGCCTCAGGAATCAGACATTCAAGTTGAATGCGTAGAGATGGGATCTGTAATTGTACTGGTTGTACTTCCTTCATTCCGTAAGTCAGTTAGAAGGGAGTGGCCCCCGTGGGCGACCTAGCTGAAGTTCGATACCCCTATAATGTGAATGATATCTTATTTATCCTGTCGTGATAGTTTTCTATCATCTTTTTCAGTATTGTAATGACATTTTTATTTGCTGCTTCAACTGCGCCATTCGTTTGAGGTCGGTGTGGGGAAGAATGATGGTGTTGAATTTTTTATTTTGCTAACAATTTTTCCGTCTCTGCTTCGAAATGCGACCTGCTGTCACTGATGATCTTATGTGACATCCATATCAACATATAAGGTTGACTCGTATGAACTTAGCCACCTGCTTAGATGTTAGGGTGTTGTAGAAAATTGCCTCGGCCTACTTAGTAAAGTAATCGATAGCGACTAAAATGAAACAGTGACCTTCCATTCTAGGCAGGGTGATTTTCCCTATGATGTCTATTCCCCACGTAGAGAACGACTAAAAAGATGTCAATGTTTAGAGTAATGATGGCGAAACGAGTTGTACATTCCCGAAGATCCGACAGTTGTGGCAATGTCGCATATTTAGCAATCTACTTCCATAGTTGTCCGGTAATTTCCTAGATGAATTATTATCTTTGCATCATTGGGCCACTCGTGTGGGGACCACATTCTCCATCATGGACCTCCTATATAATCTTCTTTTCTTTCGAATGATCGAGGCAAAGTAAGATGACACCTTGGGGTGTTCTTTTGTACAATTCTCCTTGATTGAATACATATTGTGTTGCTAGGATTCGTATAGCTCTATGCCCTCTCTTGTCCATATCTGATGGGTATTCACCATTGAGTTTGTAATTTATGATAGCTTGATACCATGGTTCCTCTCGAGTTTCCTCGTCTCGAGTCAGGAAATGCACATAAGCTGGCTATAAATGTCGTTTGATGCAAAGTTCCATTTCGATCATATTGTTTGGCATGTTAATCAAGGATGCGAGTTTCGCAAGAGCGTCTACAAACTTATTTTCTTCCCCAGGCAGATGCAAATAAGTGACGTGGTCAAATAATTCAGTAACTTGGTCTATCCTTGCTTAGTAAGTCGCGAGACTTTCACTTCGTATTTTCTATGACCCATTGATCTGATTGATTATTAGAGATGAATCACCATGAACTCGTAGCCTTTTTATGCCTAAGCTTACTGCGGTTTGTAGACCGATGAGACAAGCTTTGTATTCTGCGGCATTATTTGTCACCTCGAAGTCGAGTTTGACTGAAATTGGTGTATGCTACCCTTCAGGAGAAATGAGCAACACTCCTATTCCATACTCTTTTATATTAGAAGCCCCGTCAAAGTAGAGGTCCCAAGATTCAGTATTGATGTACATAATGTCTTCATCCGAAAATGACTAAGTGTCTATGACTTATGTATCTTGGATTGGAGAAAAGGGCTCGAGGAAGAAGAAGGGGGTACCAGGGAATAAGCAACCTCTAGATGAGGCGCATCAAAGGTTGTGTCAGTTCCAGAAGGCGCATCACCTAGTGCATCCCTTCTCCAGCCGGTTTCTCTGCCGACTGTTGGGGATTGTGTCCTCTACAGTTAGTGTGATAACATATATTAATCTCAAGGTTCACAGGGTATACTTTGTATTCTAATCAGTTGATTAACGTTTACCGATAACGGTTGGCTTGCTAGATAAGTTTGACGTTATTGTCATACGG
>JAOWBH010145554.1:0-12776 GCA_028566215.1 Silene coronaria | reverse complement strand
ATACAAAGTATACCCTTGTGAACCTTGAGATTTATATATGTTATCCGCACTAACTGTATAGGACACAATCCCCAACAAATAGGTCAATGGTAAGTAGGCACAAGAGGCGGAAGGATATAGCGGTAAGAAGAGGAAATAAGTATATAACTAAAGGCTAGATTCACGAAGGCTAGCACACAAGGAGATGGATGATCGACAACGCGATAAACCATGTACACGAATGGGAATAAGATACAAAGGATAACCTGAAAATATCAAGAAGGGTTAAAACCAAAGTCAACTAAGAGGAGGTTCATAAACAGCGAACTCAGAAGGCATTAGAAACATAAGCTAACTTGAATCAAGAGAATACTCACATATTTCTAACTACATGCTATTTACCAAAACCTGAGTAGGAAAGCAATCCTAAACGATCCCGGGAATATTGCCTCACATATCGAGAATCTCGTGCCTAACAGGTTTCATGTTTTACCTTTTTCAGTCACAACAGGTACACAACTTAACCATGTAAAGTTGTGAACTTCATTAATCTCACTTTGAAAGGTCGACTTACGTTGTTGAATCCTTCACTTGATTATACATCTAATTCAGAGAGTTCAGTTCCAACTTTCCATTACATCCGCTCCATATTACTCCCCAAACTTGCAAACAGTTTACAGTTAAAAAAAAGTATATTTTAAATCTTAAAAGGAAAACGTCACAATCACGTTGTTACTATGTATTCAAAATATGTTCTCTTCAAAATCCATATAATTGCAGGATGCACAAACCATACAATTTAACAAGGTATAGGTGTGGGGTAAGAAGACGGATATCATACTTTGCTAGCCACAAAATCAGGTTTGGCCTCCCATATAGTGGTTCCATCACACGTGCATAGCTTCTTGTAGTTCTCACCTACTCCCGCACTCCGAGCAATTACAGCAGCTGCCAGACCGGAATCTGACTTGTCATCACTTCCATACAATACAATGGCCCGTCCGATCAGATCAACAATCTTGAGCATCTTCTTGCTTCCCGAATAATAAGCTTCTCCTGTCTCATCTGCCTCTAATGTTCCCAGGTCACCAAGTGGCTGTGCCGAATGCATGAATGTTGGTTATCATTACACAATAAGCAAAAACTAGCCAACTAGCTTAGCATAATACGGTGTGTTAAAGGATCAATTAATTCCTATAAATTAAAGGCAAGTAAGGAAGAGCACTAAAGATTATTATAGGAGATCATTAGAGCTCAAGTATGATACCAAAGCTAGTCTTTAGCAAACCGAGGAATAGTTAGCGGAAGCAATTGGAAAAAGAGCTAATAGAGAAACTAGTCAAGAAGATAACTAACCAACTTAACTCACTTGAACTGAGGATTCAAACATACAGAAGGATAACAAGGTAAATAGTCTTATGGATCATTTGACTGCTCTACCAGAAATAAAAGAATAGGGACATTTCGTTAACATTGTTCATTCTTAGAACAGTCTTTCTTGTTATTCTCCTTTACGCTTGAATCCATAGTTTCTGAAAGAAACCAATGAGTAAGCTGCTTCACTTCTTTTTCAGCATCAGCCAAATTACCAATTGTTTATGCTAATAGCTGGGGCGGAACCAAGAATAACATTTACCTATGGCTAAATTTAAAATCAACCTGTTAAACTATCTTACCAGCGAGAGTATATATATAATTTCAAGTAATCTGGCATGACACGGAGACAATAAAAAGAGGTTGATCCTACAAAAAAGGTAATACTATAAGGAAAATACTTGTATTTTAGTAAGTAACATGCAATGTGTTCTCAAGACTTGAAATTAAATACAGAGTATGTCTTTCAGTGTTAAAAATAGCGCTTTGTCAAAATATATTTGGATGTTATATATCTAATGAGATTTGACTAGACTCGTTCTTAAGCGTCGGCTTTATTGATAGCAGTGAATCAGTGATAAATCTGTGAAACGCTATATGTACTTTGAATGACGATATTTGTTTTATATTCGACAAGATCAGAAAGAAAGACCCTCTATGATTGAACCCACGGACTTCCCCCCAGGCCTTATGTTCTGTTCTTTTCGGCTGATAGAAGCTGAACTGAACTGAACTTAATGGAGTTGAGCTAAACTTATGGAACTTAGCTGAATTGAATGGAGGTCAAGTAAGAGTTAATTTGTGAAGAGATGAGCTGAACTCTGAAAACTGAAAAGAGTTGAAATAATGTCAGGAAGAACAGGGCCTTAGTCTGCAATATTTGAAGATCTTTACTACCATAGTAGTGTACAAATGAACCAATCGCTCCCAGCAATAGTGACATTGTTAAAACTAAAGTAGTAGTAAAAGGATTACTCTTTATTTAATGGTGACAAAAATATGGAGAGACCTTCCTAAAAGATGGAGTAAGAATTCCAAAGTCAAGTACGCAATTTTAAACAAACCTAAGGGCTGGCTCTGCCCCTGGCTAAGAGCAAACTCCTCTAATGCAACAGAAGTTATGGGTTTGAGTCATCAACTTTTATATCGAGAGACCTTCATAAAAGATGGACATAAGAATTCCAAAGTCAAGTACAGAATTTGAATACGATTGGTCAAAAATAAAGCTGAACAGTTTTTTTAACTCCCCATAACTCAGGACTCAATGGCTCAAATAAAGTGAACTTTATATGGATAGAGATTTTAGCTAAAAGGTGCACTTGGAATCAGGTCCATAATTAGCTACCGTAAAACTCCATCTATGGCCTTTAAAATTCATTGCGCAGGAATGCAACTCTGCAGGCCATTTCTGATGCATGCCATACATTAGGATGATTCATATTGGGACTCAAACGCTAAACTCAATTAGCTTCCAGTTGGTATATAGTAGGGTACCTAATTTGTCCTGAGCTAGGAGTCATTAAGCAACAAGTACGAACGGAATTCTGAATAACACAAAACGCGTGAAACATTTTTGGTTGATTCTTTTTGGATATGGAAGCTAATTTCAATTTCTTTAATTTGTATATCATGGTACATGGACTTTTTATATCAATGAGCAAAACAAGTTGATACTTACACTGAGAGACTCCTTGATTGGCTCATTATTCTACTATCTTACTTGGCTGTTTCAATGGAATAGAGCAGTATTTGGATGGGGTTTTGCATACTAATTGTCACATTTACCCATTTACCAAGCATTGACGTAATTAAAGAGTTTTGAGCACTACTCGGATGTTGGAAGCATGCCTTAGGGTCAACCGTCGCACAAGTCAATGACAATGAAGAAGAAGAACCTCATTGGCACAAGAAAGCAAAGGATGAATGCGGAATTGAAGACTCACTCACACTGCGCCTTAAGAGAAGCCTTGACTCAATTTCCATCATTTGGCCCTGTTACCCAGTTACCCAGTTACTCTGTTACTCTGTTTTTCACATTCATATTAGCACCCACTTCGAGATGGAGAGAATCTTTTGAATTTGGGAAAGGTTCAAGCAATTGCTAGCTAGTTGTTCTTATCATGGTAACATCGATCATGACTTGCTCATCAACTTTTGTGGCGGCCTAAATGAGGATGATGGAAGGATGATAAAAGCCGCTACCCAAGGAACGATTGAATATATGACGGTGGTACAAGCAAATGTTCTCATTGAAAAGCTAGCAAGAGGTGCTAGAAGATATGGAAGGAAGGCAAAGAAGGTGGGCTTCACCTCTTCTTCCTCAAGCAACACTTCCCACCCATGGAGGAAAAGGTTGACATACTCACCTCCTTGGTGAAAGACCTCATCAAAGGAAAAGGAACTATGTGTCATGTGAAGTTTTGTGCTCTTTGTAATGATCACACTCACCCTACCGATGGTTGCCCATCCTTGTTTGAAGAGGAAGGAAGTGAAACGGTAAATGCCCTTGATGCCTATGAGTACAACCAAAAGGAAATTTGATTCATACTCTTAACACTTATAATGGGAGGACAAAGTTTCATCCACACTTTAAATGGGGGGGAATCAAAATCGAAGGCCACCTGAAAAATCTTCTTTCACCAAACCACTTCTATATCCAACACCTCCACCCAAAACTAACTAACATGTCCTTGGAAGACATGATCACTTCTCTTGCCACAAACCAAGTTTCCATGCAAAAAGAGAATCAAGTCATGCAAGTTACTACCAAGGAATTCCAAACCACCATGCTCCAACATAATAGACTCACGGATTCTAGAATTGCCAACCTAGAAACTCAAATGGGGCAAGTCTTAACACTCTCACAAATCCACCTCACACTTTATAAACCGTCAAACTTATAATTTATAAACCTCGCGAAGTACCAATTAACTATTAAAAGCAAAGTAGTAAGTAAGGGTCGAACCAAAGGAAGGTGGATCGCAAATTGTATTTAAATGTGTAATTAAGATAATTGCAAAAGACCAACAATACAATAAAAATGGGGGTTTTGATTGATTAAAAAGGGTAATAAATAAATTCAAATAAGAGTAAAAAACAATTAAGCAAATGAGAGATGGAAATTAACCAAGTTTGAGAAAGACTTAACCTAATCCAATAAGTGATTCACTTTTGATCGATCCTAGACACAAATCAATCTTCTATTACCCAAATTACCTTATTATGGAAGTAAAACTCCTAAACCTGCTTAATAAGGGGCAACAACAAGAAAATCACACTTGATCATTGACCCAACTTGTTAATCACCAAGTAGAACACATATATTGATTAAACCAACAAGAAGATGTAGCATTAGAGATCTAATAAGGGTGATTAGACGCAATGAAACACAATTAATGACTAATCACAAGATAATCTCTTTCTTGCGGAAGAAGAAAGGAAGACATCACACTCACTACTTCTAAGTTCTAACACAAGTTGTAGCATAAGTAGAAATTGCAAGGAGATCACACTTAACAAATCTACCAACAAGAAGATTAAAGAACTTAAAAGGATCGAATAAGCAAGGAAATCACACTTAGCAAACTAAATCAAGTAAGATTTCCATAATCAAACATTAACATAAAGAGATTAACAATAATAAGGGTAATTAAAGAAATATTAAATGTCTTACAATCAAAAATTTACACCTTTATGGATTGGATTAAGAATGGAGATTAGTTCTCCATAGTAGATCTAAAATCCATATTAGATGATAAAATATCTTTAATTTCAACTTGATTTGGGTAAAATGAGAATGAATGAAAACTTAATGTAATCACTCTTATTTATAGTCCAGGCCTCATAGAGTAATGGGCCTCAAAGTGGGTGCTAATACGAATGCAAAAAAAGAGTACAAGAATGCGCACTATGCGCCCAAATGATGGGCAGTGTGCATATTGGTATTGGTTCTAGAAACTGAGTGGCTTCTCTTAAGGCGCACTGTGCGCAAATGTGACAATTAGTATGCAAAGCCGCATCCAAACACCGCTTTATTCCATTAAAACCGCTAAGTATGATAGTAGAATTACGAGCCAATCAAACACCCCACACTTAAGCCTTTGCTCGTCTCGAGCAAATTATACAGCCAATCCAACAACAAAAGGCTCACAAGAAAGCTCGATCGACCAAGCTCTCTCCTCTCACACCTCATCCTACTTATTTCTCTCTCATTCCGTTGTCAATCATGGTCACTCTCCGTCATCACCCAAACAATCAATAAGATAAATGACCCAGATCCTCCTACAAGAGTTGCTCTTCTCTCACGCGCCCTCCTTTACCTTCCCTCGTCTAACATATTCCTAAATTCCAGTAATTCAATCCCATTTCACAACTCAACATAACATCCTCCTTATTTCTCCCCTTATCACTCCATGCATGTGAAAGACAAGGTTATCCAATCATCAAAGCACCTCTTAATACTATAAGTAGATAACCACAAGAATCCCAAAGCACTCCTCTTCCCCTCTGGAAAATTTTCTTCGTTTTTCTCTTCTGGTGCTAAAGTGTGCGCACCAAGGGCAATTATGCCCTTTCACTTGTTCCGCCATGACCAAAATATGTCATTTAGTCTCATATTGATCCTACTGCAAGGTAATGGAAGAAATGTTTATTTCCTGTTGGGTTAAGGATACACATGTTTGTGGTTCTGCATTTTGCCCCCAATTGCAGCTGAATGAAAGCCAGGTTTTTCTGTTGTTTGGGCCATCAAATGCTCAAAAACTCACTCCTTTTCTGGAAATTACAATCCCAATAAGATGGGTGTGCACCTTTGGGCCTGTATTATCCTCTCTTAAGCCCAAAAGCACAAGATCTTGTTACTAAGTGGTAGGTAGAATCTCTTATAAACATATCAAAAGCTCTTTATTTTCCCGATGTGGGACAACTTTACTCTCAATCTCCTGGGGTGTTACTATAAACCGTAAGGATTATGCTGAGTTTTCAAAAGACCAACTGAGTTTGCAAAAGACCAACTACACTTGCAGAGTTGAACTCGAATGCTTAAATAGTCTGTGGTATTCCGTCCACTAATAAATCTCCCTCAAGAATCCATACCACTTTTGCAAACTCTAAAACCGTGGACAACCCTAAAACGATGGACAACTTTTTAATTGCGATTCTATCTCATCTGACCATAAAAAGGGTAATATCCTAAATGTCAATCTACATATGATTGAAATGTTGGCATCTCATATGGTGCCCTTCCAATGTGATTCCTTTTTTTTTTGGCAGGCTCAATTTGATTACTTTGATGGAGGTTAAACTCAGATTTACCATAATTACAGAAAGCAATTAATTTGAACAAGACTCAAATGAAATGGTGATCAATCTTAGATGAACAAGAGGAGAATACCTCACTTTCACTGCCATGGGTTGGTGTACTGTACATTTTCCCAGTACTGGCTGGACCTCTTGTCAAATCACCATATTCATTTATTGAAAAACCATGCTTTCCAGGTGGCAACCCGCTAAAATTGGCCTCAATTCTAGCTAGTTCCATATTTGCCTGGGCAAATCGAACAACTCCAAATATATCAGGGCCTTTGAATTCAGCCACGGCCGCAGATAAAAGAAAATCTGACCATGCACCAAGTTAGCCACTGAAAAACTACAATTTTAAGCCTTTAGTAAATGACAAATACTAGTAAAAGACAAATAACTAAATCATCAACATGGTAAAGTAGGAGAATAGGTTCTAACTTCTCATTTGAAGCAAATGACAAGAGTTTAAACCTCAAAAGCATTAAGAACCAGCATCAGATTATGATCAACTATCAAACATACAAACTGAGATTTACTAGCATGCGATCTTTATCCTATGCCCTAACTATTCCTCAATGAAATTGTATGTTCAAATATTTCGATAATTTGTTGTGGTATGGCCATTGTAACAGTTTGGACAGAACTTCAAGAGTATCTGCTAAAATGTGAAAGCAGGCCTACGTGACCACAGCTCAACTAAGCAAGGCTCCTAGTATACCAAGGCCCCTTAAGTACTTGGACTGCAAAAATAGGGCCTTCACCCCACACCTCGTATGCCATGCAAGATATAGTTTAAGAGCAGTGCAGACACAGCTTAAACCCGGTGAAGGTATTTGTTCTTCAAAAGACCATCGCTGACTGTTCCTTTAAGCCAAGACACAGGCTCATAATGCACTAGTAAATAATACAATAAGTCAAATGATAGCCACGAAATACCAAGAACTTACAATAGAACAATACATGTTCAACTATATGTGAAGCATATCCCGTATTTTACACACATCATGGCAGAGAAAACCAATAGCACAGACTTTCACAAGCAGGCTCAATTTGCGCCATGCTCGTCGTCTATAAGGGTCTTGTAACACGCATGTGAAAGTTGATGCAATTGGACCTCCCTCCCTCGGATCCCAGCAACTTGTATATGAAAGTAAGTCACATATACGAGTAGGCTGAACATTATCAAGCCGATTCTAAGGTTTAACAACAAACGCTAAAAATAACACAGAAATTCAAACAAAAAAAAAAAAAAAAAAAAAAGGAAAGATGAAGTCTAAAATAGGAAGCAACCATCAGGCAGTCCTTGACCAATAAGGCGAGCAGTACGGCCTGTTTGCAGTAAAGCCTCTTCCAAGGTTTTGACAGGAGAAGAGCCTCGAATTCTAACAACTTGATTGGTCAAGTCCGCTTCAATAGTCTTGACTCCTGGTACACATTCCACCCAAATATAAGAGACTCCGCGTAATTTAATTCAAGTTAATTAATGAATAGAATACCTTGGACCGTCTCTAATTTATCGGTGATAGAATTTACACATCCTTCACACTTGATATCGACCATGAACTCCGTCTGTAATTAAGATCAATTGATGAATTGTATCCCCCTTGATGACAAGAATAATAATAATAATAATAATAATAATAGTTTTATACAGTTGGAAAGACGTACCACTAATTCAGGCAAACTCATAGTATCCTGAGGTAAAGGAGAATGAATGGGGAGAGCGGAAGGAGGAGAAGAGAAGTTGTTGAAAAGACGTAATTTAGAGGAACTAACAACAGAGGGAGGATTGAGAAACAGGAAGTTGTTAGAAATGGAGATAGGAGATGATGATGGCGAGTAGAGACAAGATGGGATCAAAGCAGCAGATAGAGCCGTCGCAGCTATGCCTCTGCTGGTTATCGTCATTCTTTTGCTTACCTATACAAACAATGTCAAACCACGAATCCTTGCTCGCTTTTTTTTTTTTTTTTTTTTATTATTTTTTTTTTTTTTAAATTCGCGCACAAGTTTGCTATATCTCGCGCATTGTACCCCATATTCCACAACTACCCTTTGTCTTTAAAAAAATGAAAAGTATTTTTCATCATTGTCTCTCTCAAAACCCTACCAATTCGCTTATAGTTCGACAATTATGGATCATAATTCGCACATCACACGTTTTATCAACGATTTTATTAACACCCGTCTTTAAATAGATTTAATTATTGTTTTCACATTTTTTAATAAGTTCTTTTTTCCAATTAGGTTTTTGATTGATCTTCAATTACAATTAATATTGGGTCGTTAAAAGGGGTCTTTGTGTGGCTATCGAATATGCCGGAGTAGAGTGGTCGGAGGTCACGGCGGTGGGTGTTCGGCGCGGGTGACGATGGTGGTCGAAGTCGTGGTAGGCGCGGGTCATCAGATTGTGGTATCAGCATTCAGAGCCTCCATATCGTCAACTTACGTTGTTATGCATATGATTAGAACATGAAGAATGATCATATCCTAAGTGAATTTGAATAATGGGAACATGAAAGATGATTGTGAATCCTGCAAAGACACATGCATTTGCAGTGGTCACCGCTTGAGATTTTTTTTTTCTTTTGTTTTAATTTGTCTATCTCGATTTGGTAGGTGAGAGAAATAAGATGGGTAAATTTGGAATAAGACGACTAAATGTGCGGGATTTAGCAAAATTGTGCGCGGGATTTAGGAAGTCTCTTTTTTTATTGCACCATTTGTAACGCACCATTTGTGACACCCCACGTTAATTGAAGAGGTCCATATTTGAGCTTAAATGACGAGTGCTTAAAGTGATTAAATGTACTACTCATATCAACAAAATTCACTTTCTTTTATGATCATCCATGCGAAAGAACTCCACAGTTGAACTCCACAGTTAAGTGTGCTTGGCTGGGGTAGTCTTAGGATGGGTGACCTTCTGGGAAGGTTCCCGGGATGCGCATGAGTGGAGACAAAATGCGCTATTAAGGACCCGTGTTGATCTGTGGGCCATGTACATAGCCTGGGGAGCTATCATGAGTAACCGATCTCGACTCGGTTAGGGGCCGGGGTGTTACACCGTTACTCAACATTTACCTCATCACCCTTTAACTAAAACAATAAGCCAACTCAAAATTTTATGCTCTTGGGGGCGGATTGGGAATGGTAATTCGAGACTTTGTGGGTAGAGTCGAACGAACGGGTGTCGTTCAAGTATATGAGAAGCGAAGTCTGGAAATTGTTAAAGCTAAGGCAGCTGAGTTTGGATTACGTACGGCTCGACAAATTGGTCTTGAGAATGTTATGTTGAAGTCGGATTCGATGAGTTTGATTAATATGCTAAAGGTGAAGCGTTTTCCCTTTAATTATTTTGGTAGAGTTAGAAAAATGGTCCTTGACATTGCTAGTTTTTTTTACTTCTATTAAGTTTAATTTTTTCCATATGAATGGTAACTAGGTTTGTGATCCGTGAAATTCACGAGTTTATCTGTTTTAGTTTTGTTATTTTTATCGTAGTGTTCATATTTATCCGAGCAATTAGTTGATCCATTTAAGAAAAATATAGTCTTGAAATACAAAAAGTTAGTTAGTTAATACCTTATTTCTTTCATATCTTTGATTTATTTTTTAAATCAAATCGTCCAAGTGACAATGTAGTGGCTACTAATTTTGAGAAATTTGATATCGGGGCAATGACAAAGACAATCCATTATGTGTGTGTTTGTTATTCCGCAATATAATAAAGCAAGTTATTCAAACATTAAAAAGATGAAATCATCCGTAGAAACTCCTTGGAGGAAAAATCTCAATGACACCTTATAAGATCGTAAACTCAATCTATTTATCTATCTATCTATATAAAATAAAAAAAACAACAACCACAACATATTTCTTTCTCCCGCCCATTCTCAAACCTATCTATCATTCACCTAACTCAAAACCCTACAAAGTTGCTTACTAATCTCTTTCACTACCGTCGTCGTTTACCATCCTCCTTTACAGAAGTTGTCAAAAAAATATGACTGAAATCTTATTGAGCCGCCACCTATAGCTCTCCTCTGATTCCCTCTCTCTCCTTCTACACTAATCTTCTCATTTATGTGCTACACTTTATTTTACAACACTCATTCTATACAAAACAACTCTTCAAATGTTGTAGCCTCTCAACGCTCGAAATACTTTTATATAGATTCAAGTGTATTGCTAACAAATATCCATGCAAAGGTTATCAGGAGTGAAGAGTAATCTAATGGAGGTATGATGGAGTTAATTATAAGTTACATCATTTACATTCTTATTGTTTTGTTTTTCCACTTTTTTTAAGAAATGATTTGATTTCAATAGAGAAAATCGCGTTATTAACCGACATTTGATATGGTAATTCCGTCATGAATCTATTGTTGTCTTTTAAGCAAGTTGTTCCTATAAGATGGAGTCCTTTAAGATCTATTGATGGTTATGCAATTTATTATTTTTCTATCCATTTGAAATAAGTTGTCCTTTCAAGCTATTGAAAATTATTCGTATGATTAGACTATTTCATACTGTTTAAGATGTTTTATTGAATCCTTGAATAAATTTATCTTTGTCTTCTTTCTAATTATTACTGCTTTTAGGAAACTCTGTAATCATTAGTCTTATTTATTGTTGTTTTCAGTGTTCTTATTAGACTAATGATTTATTTACAGAGCAACTATAAAAGGTTCTGGAGAAGAAAGTTGTCCAACTTACAAATTTTGTCCAAGTTGTTGTAAAATATATCCAAATACACAGGATGTTTTATGGGGCATTTTAGTTAATCCTTATCTAAATTAGTTTTGTCATTTATATCTTTGGGAAGAAAATATGATCTTACATGACTATTTTATTATAGTTGTACTCTAACCCTTATAAATTTCTTTCTATCCATCCGATTTGGTAAATCTAGTTGCTCTCAAATGTTAAGATTTTGTAAAAGACTAACAGAACCTCAATTTGCCTACTATCTTGGAGATCAATTTTTCGCCCCTTAAAATGTCGATAATACATCGGTGAAGTACATTTTTTATGATGCTTTATTGAAATGATTGTGATGTCATGTCATTATTTTTGGATCATACCCTAATAAACAATCACATTTATAAACTTGGGCAAACTTAATTTTGTCAATATCTCATTCTTATATACGCATAGTGTCTATCATAGCTACCACACTTACAAACTTGGGCAAACTTAATTCTAGAAGATCTCACTCCTAATATATGCATAGTATATCAGTATATCACTCCTCGGGTGGATAATATTAAAAGATGTTTACAATTGATAGGCATATGCATTCACTTTTAGGCTTATAATGATACGGGTTATGTGTATTGATAGGCCATGTGTAAAACAATATGGTGAATGTTCATGCATCTATGTCCAAGATCGTTTTTATGTCTTATATAATTTGTGGGTTTTGTACCCCTTTTTTGAATAAAACAACATTGTACGACAACTCGATCATATAGAAAGTTCGATCGTATATTTTCAAAAAGATGTACTAATATAGTCAACAATGTGATAAGGGTTTTGATATCACATTAATTTTATGAAAACATTTTATCCAATTAGTTCCTTTCATTTGTAAATAGCATCATATAGGTTGCTCTTGAATATTGATGAATTGACTCCATGGAGTTGATTTGTCGGCTCTCTACCATAGTTCTTAAAAGCATTAGCCTATTTGGGCACTGTGAAGGTAAAATGGTGTGCTCCATTGTGAAACAAATGTGATTAAATGTTTATTTGCTACTTGAGTTTTTCATGTACAGATCTTTATTAGTTGTAGTATAATTATTTTCTGTACGCAATAAGCAAAAAAATTTCTTTTTGTTAGCAGACATCGAAGTCAAATTGTCGATTATGGACAATCCGGACGATCAAGACTGGATTTAGAGGAGGGCCACATCCAATATCATAAAAGATTGAGATAATAAAATCATGTCGACAAGTTTAAGTCAAATAGAGTAACATATTGTGAGCAAAGAATCATGGTTTCATGGTTGATACATGGACATTTTTTTGTCTTAAGGATATGTGAAGGATTTAGGATTCCTTGTACCTAAGAGGGGGAGGGGGTGAATTAGGTACGTTTTTAAAATTTTTCAACTTAA
>JAOWBH010145543.1:0-12290 GCA_028566215.1 Silene coronaria | reverse complement strand
GGGGGGTAGAGAAGCTCCCAGCCGGTTGACCGGCTGCCGGTCAGCCACCGCCTGGGAGATCTTTTTCAGGTTTTCTTCCTTCTTTCCTCCGACTCTTCAAATCTCGACTCGTTGACCTCCGTTCCCGTATTCCCGTGTTAGTTCCTGCAGAATACGACATATGGAACACAAAACGGGGGATAGGGTTTGAAAGGCACAAAATAGGACGCGAAAACGCGTCGAAACAAGCCAAAAACGTATGGAAAAGAGGGAAAGAATGGCCTAAAATAATCATATATCAGCCGAGTCGAGGCCACTCGGCCGAGTTATAACTCACTCGGCCGAGTTGGCACAACTCAGTCGAATCCCAACGATCATAAGCACGAGTAGCATACCTAAATGACTCCATAAGGTCTGAACCCCGTCCAAAGCCAGTCAACGGGTGTCCTAGCATGCAAGGTTTTACAATAACACTAGAGTAACAACGCAATAATACCAGAGTAACAACACACTAACAATATAATAACACCGGAGTAACAACACAATAACACCATAATAATACCCGAGTAACAACACAATAACACCAAAATAACACCTGAGTAACACGTGGTAAAAAAAAAAATTATGATAAATTTAGAGTTATATACTAGAATAACACGTAAAAATAAGAATAACATTGGAATAAAACGTGGTAAAAATAAAAAGAATAACATTGGAATAACAAGTGTTACTTTTTAGTTCACTTATGATTCTCTAATTTCCTATTATGTTACTTTTTTTTTACCATGTTATTTTGGTGTTATTGTGTAATTGTTATTCCGGTGTTATTCTGGTATTATTGTGTTGTTACTTTGGTGTTATTTTGTTGTTACTCCGGTGTTATTCTGGTGTTATTGTATTGTTACTCTGGTGTTATTGTTGTGTTATTCCGTGTCATTGTCACTCATGTGTTACTCTTGTGTTAGTCCTATTTTATTTCTTTGTTACCACTTGTTTTGAGTGCACTCTTATATAACCACAAAATGTATAAAAGCTCAATAAATTCTTGTATATTTAAAAATCAGATATTTCATTGAGAATAATGAAATCACACCATACAAAGAAAAACTAGCACAATTACAAATCTAAGCCAAAAAAAACTTAATACTACTACTCAGCCCTTTAACCTTTCCTAGGACTCTTATTTCATTACTTTTCCAAGAATTCTCGTGTAATTTTTTGGTGTGTCGTTTCTTCATTTTCTTCCTTACTCCAAAAACGGTCCACTTGTGAATTTGTGTTGATAAGCGTTAGATGGAGCTACGACATGATCTTTGGGTTGAAAGGATTGCATTGATGGCTTCCCTCACTGAGATATATCAGGTGCTTTACCACCAGCCGCCGGCCAAAATTCATCGGTTGCTAATATCTGATCATCATCTTTCACTAAGTTACGGTTTTTCTCCCATCGAGGCCATAGTAGTTAGTCGCTTAGGTGGTACAAACTTCAAAACAAAGTATTTATGGCCACAAACAGAGAGAACTCACCGTACCACCATAGCCACCAGCACCACGTCACGAACTCGGAATCGAAACCAAGCCGCCATGGCTGCCCATCGACGCTTCATTAACCACCGATTAAACAACCAGAGCAGTAGCCTAGATGCGATATACCACATGAAACCGTCCTCCATTTGAGAGGGATTGATTATACCCCGTCAAAATAACAAAAAATTAGAATTGTTGAATTTTATACCCCGTCCTCCATTTAAGAGGGATTGATTAAACTGGTATTGATTTCAAATGATTTCTAATTGATTTAGTTAGCTGATTTTTGATAAGAAAATTGGAATAAAAGACTAGAAATTGTGGGGGGCAGGTGGAGACAGAGATAGAAAAAAAATAATGAAGTGATAGAAAAGCGTTGAATGAAAATAAGATGCGATCGCGAGAATTCTTTACTTTTTGCGTAGTTTATCACTTTAAATCTCCACCGTTTATCTTTCCTAATCTAATGGTCTAGATTTGTGAGGACGGACTCACTGTAAGAACCCAACTCACGAGATCCCATCTCTCTATATATATAAGGCGGTAAGTCTCGTCAATTTCCTTAATCTAGAGCTGGTATTTTTTTTTATCTCTTCTACGTATCCCCATTTTATGATAAACTTATGTAAGACTGTCTTAAACACCGTTATTTTAGCTTGTTAAAAAAAATTTGTTAAATTGTGGCTATATATCGGCTATGCTTTGGATTGCATATATCAAATTACCAATCTTTGATGTCGTTCAATTAACTTCATATTGTTGATCAAATAGATTAGAGATGGGAAACTTTTAATTTAATTATGAAAATATAACATGAAAATATGATTGAGAACATGGGCAATTTCTGTTTTTTCTTTTAGATTTGTTATTTAATTGTATTTTCTAGTGCTTAATTGATTTTGCCATGATTTTAGCTTCATTGAATTTAAGAGTTTGAACACTTTTCTATTATTTCCTTCTGATCACAATTTTGTTATTTTGGAGTAGTCACTAGTTTAGATTATATTTGTTGTTTTTCAATTATGTTGCGTGTTTACTTTTTGTTGATTTATACCTTTTCTGTATCATATTTTCAGAATCGGTTTTTCTAACATGTGCCCGGAAACGTTGAAACTTGAAATAGCTAGGATGTGAATTCAAAACCCCTTTGAATGTGTAAATATTGGCCTTAACTGTTGTAGGGGATAGCAATGTTGCCAATGGCTAGTAAGAGGACGCAGTGGCTAGTTCAACACTGTGAGGAAAGTACAGAGAGGTCGAATCATATTCATTGTTTATCTGATGAGTTGCTGATGGAAGTTCTGCGACGACTTCCAAACTACAAATTTGTTATGCAATGCAAGTTGGTCTGCAAGCGCTGGGCTACAATGGCATCCAGTCCATGGTTCATTGCTCAATTCATTGACCTAAAAGTTAGAGACATGACCCCCTTTGCTATTATCATGTGGTATACGCCTGATAGATTTGGTCGTCTTTGGGGAGGACATGAGAAGTTCTTCAGGCCTTCCATTTTCAATGCCCAGGATTCCTCTTTCTCCCCGTTCCATTGTCTTGGGGATGATAATGCTTCAACTAAACTGGTTGCATCATGTAATGATATGCTCCTCTACTGTAGACATGAGAAGGACAACAAGTATGATTTTTACATTAGTAATGTACACACCAAGAAGAAGTGGGCTAACCTGCCTTCACCGCCTTACTACTATGGCAGAAACCTTCTTTTTGGGTTAATATGTGACCCATTCTACTATTATGATGATAAGGAAATTGTCATTAATGACGCCTACCGTTATAGTATTGTTGTTTTCCGTATCACAGCACCTTCAACAAAGGTCAAGGCACATGTGTTCTCATCTACAAATCATGGAGATAGTAAATGGTGCGACCGTGTTCTATCATTACCCAAAAGATACACATTTTGGATACGTCAGTCAACTCTTTTGTTTAATGGAAAGCTTTATTTTACCTGTTGTGAGGGTATCTTTGGATTTGATCAAAACAGTATCGAGTTTGATGACGAGATTCAAGGTCATGTCGTAGACTGGCCTGTTGGTTTGTCACTCGGTCGTCACCGCGTCTTTGTGTCAGAGGAGAAGTTGATGTTGTCTCTTCTTGAGGAGGATGGTGCGTTACGTATTTGGGTCCTCGACTACAAAACAAGTAACTGGGTGTTGCAGCAACGTGTTGAAATTCGAGACTGGGTGTCCTCTAAGTCTTGGATGACAAGGAAAGTCAGAAAATTTGCAGCGTATCGAGCAATGTTTGTGGATGTGTTGGGCTTCCACCCTAGTAATTCTGATGTTATTTATGTAATTGTTCCGGGATATATTTTCTTATGCAATCTTTCAAGCAAGACCATGGAGTTGGCATGGCGCATTCCTGTTGCTGTTGCAGAAGAGTGTAGTAGACATTATTTAAGATTGCCTTATGAATTCCTCGTGATGCTATCGTGCTGGCCAACGCCACTCCCGCGCATTTGTATGAATTTTGAAGATGGTTCAATCATGCGATGTAGCAAAAGATAATGCACAATGATCTCTCCTTAGCATTTTTATTTGTGACACTCCCAGGACCTTGGTCATTTGTTATTTTCGGGTTTCTCCTGGGTAGTGTCTAGATGGTTCTTGATGACAGAAATTGTTAAATGAACTATGTGGAGAGGAGTTCATACGGGTACACAAAAGTTTTGTGCCTAGCAGGGGATGGCAAGGGAAGATTCAACATATGTACCGTGAAGCTAATAGATGTGTGGATTGACTAACTAATATTCTGCAATTATCTCCTGCTTATTTGCGTTTCTTAAATTCTTAATTCGGCAGGGTGTACAAAGGGTGCGTTGGCCTTTCGTGAGTTATGAGTTATGAGTTTTGACAGCCCTGTAGCTTGTACTGCCCTCTCGGACCAGGTTTTAGTATCTAATTTGTTTAACTTTATTCTAGTTGCTTTTACATAGAAATTTACCCCAAGTTGTTTTCATTCAATGAAATAGTGTTTGTTACCAAACTAATTTCACCCAACAGTCAACGATAGTGTTTTTCTGTTTTCGTCATAGCTTTACAGCCGCTGTCCCAGACAATGGCTATGTTTGTGATTGAATGAAACCACGAAGCCAAGACAGGCCTTTCTCTTGCTCCGCCAGGTTTCAGCGACATACAAACTCTTCATTAAAAAATAAAAAGCGCAGTATTAATTTACATGCTTCGTGTTCCTGGACGAATGATTGAGATTAGTGGCGTTCCCTTGACTTACTGATTGTGCTATGATTTTGAACACAGTTCAGCACAGGTGTTTTACTGGCTTGACAGTTTGGTACCCCTTTCCCACGATTAGTTGTTAACCTTTGTTTGTGTTGCTGTTGTTTCTTATGCTCAATGTCAGCTCACCCTCTCTCTTTCTCGACTGAACTATCTGAAATCCATTGTCGGTTATATGTTTCAAAGGAACGCTATTTCGTTGAATAGTTTCACTAATAACACCAAAACGGAAAGGAAAAAAACTTCTATTATCCCACATTATTCACCAAAAAGCTTATCGAAAAAATCGTTAAGAGATAATTCTTGTTGAAATTGTTAAAAGCTCGTAAACTTGTTACATCAATGCATACTTTTACCAACAAAGTTATGGGTAACTTGAGCATAGACGTCATGAATACGCTCGGCTAAGTCGTACCACCCGGTACATCCTTCTATGTTCACTTCACCAACTTTCTCTCCTTCCGTACCTTCATCAGCGTCATCAGCATAGTAACTACTATCAGTGTACTGCAGAATTGGAACTGTAAAATCATTAAAGTACGCCTCTTCATCATGATTGTCATGTTGTTCTTCGCCAGTATCACCTTGTCTGTCATCATCATTATCGCTGCCGTCTTCTTCTTCATCTCTGTTGTCTTCGCCATCTTCTTCATCATCTCCACCATCTTCGTCATCATCTCCCCCATCTTCGTCATCATCTCCGCCATCTTCATCATCATCATCATCATCATCATCCGAGTCACTTGACTCACTACCACTATCATTTCCATCACCATTACCATCACCATTACCATTACCATTACCATTACCATTACCATCACCATCACCATTACCATTACCATTACCATTACCATCATCATCGGGATTAAGGGATATAATCCTCTTATTCTCCGGAAGATACTGACAACACCATCAATCACATATTTTGTCAAAAGTTTGGTGGGAATCTAATTGATTATCGATTAAATTTAACTTCTGTACCTTTGTAATCTTCACCATTCCGGCTGCTGTTGCAATCAAGACATCTGAAAAACTATCCAATAGCTTCTTGTAATGGTCAATCGAAATTCTTGGCAAAGCATTAACCGCATCTGCATCGTCCAATAAACTTATACAGCAGTTGCATTTTGTACTTTTAAGCATAAAGCACTACAGCTTAAAAGTTGTAAAAGTTGTAACACATCATACATTCAGTTTACATAACTGCATTCTATGATTCTCTCTAAATCAAAACTGAATCATTCTTAATAGTTTCATAGTCCTCCCTCACATCTTTGTATATCATTAAATTTTGACATGATAATTATACTCTCTAAAGAATACTCATTAAAATGAGTAGAAATTTCTTTGAATGCCTCGAGAAGTCGAGATAATAGATGCATACACTTGAACGATCAATGTAAACATCCATCTCAGTAGCAGAATTGTCTACATTGTCGACTAAGCAATACTCTTAGTATATTATCGACAGGATAAAATATATAAGTAGGCCGTTTCTGTCCATTAGAGATTCAAGCCAATAAATAAACAGATATTTTCACATGTAACGAATACAGAAACTTGGACAATCAATACAATTTATGAGTCGCAAAATCAACAATCAACAGATGATGACGTCTGAATATACCGACATGACAAACTGAGTAATAATTCATTCACAGGTTTGTCTACATCAAAATTCAGGAATAGGAACTTACATTCTCGACTACTTTCTCTATGTAACTCCAAATTCATAGACAAGTTTCTTTCCGCTTGACTGTCTAATTCCACATTTTTTGCTGCAAATAAACCTGATTTCAGTCACATTAACTTTGAAACGTAGATTAACAGCGAAAAAACGTCAACATACAGCAGGAATATAAGCTTACCTTGTTCAATTTGACAATTTACAATCTGCGACTCGATTTCGACAAAGAGAATTTTAACTGTTTCATACAGTTGACTACTGAACATCTCGGCCAAATAGAATTCCGACTCCGCTTGTAGTCTAAGCTTGTCCTCATCGCTCAGTGTCGCTTGAAACTTAGAAATCTCAGTGAAAGTCGTTTGTAACATCTGCTTCAGCGCCTGAACGTACTCCGGTAACGAATTCTTCAACTTCAAAATCGACGATTATAATTAACAAAATTCAGACCGTCAATCACACAATTCACCGCAACAACATCAATTAATGAAACATATTTTTAAAATTAACAGCAAACAAAAGCAGTATTACATCAAAAGAATCAAATAATAAATTACCGCCAAATCATGTTCGTCCACAATTGATGCATGTTGCTTAGAAACATCCTTCAATGTCGCTTGAAACTTGCAAATCTCAATGAAAGTCGTCTGTAACATCTGTTTCAGCGCCTGAACGTACTCCGGTAACGAATTCTTCAACATCGAAATCGACGATTATAATTAACAAAATTCAAACAGTCAATCACTCAATTCGCCGCAACAACATCAATTAATGAAACATATTTTAAAAATTAACAGCAAACAAAGAATGAAATAATAAATTACCGCCAAATCATGTTCATCCGCCATTGATGTATGCTGCTTAGAAACTTGCTTTGTTAAAACAGAGGCCATATTATAGTATGTAGCTCGGAGCAGTTGAAGGCTGGTGGTGAACGGAATAAGAGGAATTCTGGAACGAAGTGGTTTGAAGGTTTGGATATGAATATGGAGGTGGTGGAGAAGGGAGAATGACGAGTGTAGAGAAGGTGACGGCGACTGTGACTGTGACGGAAAAGGGCGATTATATAGGCCATGATGGGAGGGCGGCAAAAGGCGGCGTCGGGAGTGTAGAACAGTGTCGAGGAGGATAGAGAGGAAAAAAGGAAGTGGAAAATGCTGTCAAGGGGAGATAGTATACTTTGGAAAGGAGGAGGGGAAGTAGTACTGGTGGTGGATATGAGACGGAGGTTGACAAACTTTAGGTGGATGGGCAATCCCGATGCAAGAGCGTGTTTTGTAATTTTACTAGTTTTAAACCCGCGTAAAAAAATGCACCGGTTACACTTTAAAGAGTAAATTAAAAATTACTCCCTTTTAAAATCCAGTTTTTAAAAATTACTTCCTTATAATTTTTTTTTTTAAAATTACTCCCTTAAAATGCAATTTTATTAAATTTTGCTTCAAAGCTACAACTTAAGCGACTTATTCCATCTATTTTTAAACTTATGCTCCATTGTTATAGCTTACAAAGTATAAATTGGCTAAGGCACAAGCGAAATAAGTTCATAAACCGATAAAATAAGTGACTTGAAATTGAGTTTTGAAGCAATTTTTGATAAAAATGCATTTTAAGGTAATAATTTTTGAAAAAAAAATTTATAAGGGAGTAATTTTTGAAAACTGAATTTTAAAAGGGAGTAATTTTTAATTTACTCTATTTTATACTTATATGAAAAACTCGGGAAAAGTATTTTAAATAATAATAATAATTAATGTATTTTATCGTAATTTTTGCGTCTCGTGAATAAATATATGGTAATATATTTGTTTGCGAGGTGTAATTACATGTTCTTATATATATATAAATATATAAATAAATAAGGTTACATATTTACAATGTGTGTGCTGGTAAAATAATAATGCTATAGAGGTATTGGAATATTTGGAAATGGTAATTGTAACTTTGTAAGTGTGTTTGGATTGAATTTGTATATGTAATTATGGATATTGAAATTGATGATAAATAAAAAGCTAAAATTTGTGCGTGTAAGATAATTTTACATAAATTTGTAAGATCGGATTTTTTAGTAATCACTTTTACTTACGAGAGGGTTGTATTTGGATCCGTTAACTAACTCATTGCGAATTAATGTCATGATGCACCCCATGGATAGTGGCAGTTACATATTGTGAGAAAAATACTACGTCTTCAGCTTTTGACGGATTGTGTCCGTCTTTATTAAGAATTTGTGTAAACATATAGGGCTTATAGGCTAACATTAATCACAACTCACAAGTAAGACATAGAGAATCCTTATTCCACAAGTTCCTCCTCAGCCCGTGGGGCACGTCCCACGTGCATGTTTGAGCTAGGTGTGCAAGGAGTTAAGTCCCCCTTTTTTGTTTAGGACGTTCTTAACTTAAAATGTAGTAAAAGATGATAATCTTAATTTAAGATGATAATAATAAATACTCGTAAGTGATAAGTCTAACTGATGTGCAAGTGAGAGACTAATTTCGAGGAAAATAAAAATAGAATCACTTTTGACCGTTCACAATAGTCAATAGTATTAGATCGTTGATTAAGATTCAATTATCACCTCAAAATTTTGATTGATAAAGATAATCATCACACATAAATACATAATATCAGACACACTGTGACCAAGATGTTAAGGGTTTAAATCTCCTCCTTCCCTCCCTTCTAAAATGAGATATTAACATTAAGTGGGGAAGCTTGCAATACATCCACATTAAAAATAGTACCGAATCTATTTTTATTTAACAATTACTCTCTTTATCCCGGTAATTTGTTTACGTATTTTATTTGTGGTGTCTCAGTCAATTATTTACCTTTTAATCTTGGAAATGCCTTTAGTGGATAGTCTGATCCTCCAAACTTAATTTTAATTTACATAATAAATCGATCTTTATTCAGAAGATCGTTCGTCGTATGAAACTTTATTGCATTTTATGAAAATATAAGTAGATCTGACAAACGGGTAAGTTTTGCATTGGGTAAGGTGCCTTTCGTATTTCAAAAATTCGGGTTTGATCAGGTCAGGAGTCTAGATTCGAACCGGATATGATCACTAAAGGGAGCAAATCTCTCCCTCATCAGATCAATTAATCTTAACGCTCATGGGTAAAGGTAATGAATTGTCGGCAAATATAAACATACAAGTCGGATATTATTTATTTAATCATGTCAATTAAGATTACAAATCAAGCTCAGATCCTTTATTCAAGTATCAACCCAAGTATAAGTCGAATTATTCAAACCGTGTTAGTTTTACCAGATATAAACATAAGTATTAGGGCTGAGCAAAAAATCCGATTATCCAAACCGATCCTATATCCGATCCGAATTTTTGGATATCTGATCCGAAAGTTAAGTTTGGTTTGGATATCCGATCCGAAATCTTTAGTTTTGGTTTGGATATGGATATTAGAATTAAAACATTTGGATATTCGATCCGATCCGATCTGAACCATAGTTTTCTAGTGTAATTTCGAGAAAATACAATTTTATTTGATACAACAACTTCATTAATGTTTAAAATATTAGAGAAATATGTAAGTGGTACTTAAATTTTATGTCGAGAACATTAGAGTAAAAATACTAAAGAAAATCATCATGTAAGATGATGAATATAATCGTGTTTCAAACGTAATTTTAAAGTAAATTCAAAAGTTAAGATATCCTATGGATATCCACATCCGATCTAATTATTTTGGATATCCGAAACATTTGGTTTGGATATAAATATCTAACTTCAGGATTTATAATATAGATATCCGATCCGAACTAGTACTTTGGATCAGATATCCGATCCGTGCTCTCCCCTAATAAGCATGTCAATTAGTAATGGACTAATGGTTGACATAATAGGTAGTTGGGCCCATGATCAACAATAAAGCCCAACCCAATAACCTACACCCACTAATAAAACCCTAGAAACAATATAGTGTAATTTTCCGCAGCTTCATTATACACTTCACATTTTACTCACAAAAACATTTCTCTCTAGTCTCTTCCCTTCTCCGTTCCAATTTTCCAATGGTAATCTCCCGTATACTTATCAATTTATTTTAGTTACGTCTTGTACGAGACGGTCTCACATATGAAATCAACCCGTAATAATATTACTAGGTTGATTTTACGTATAAAACCGTCTTATACAAGTATTTATTTTATTGATCTGATTAATTGTAATTATTTTTGTGAATATAGGCTCCGAAGAAAGAGAAGGCCCCACCACCGTCATCCAAACCCGCCAAATCTGGTGGCGGAAAGCAAAAGAAGAAGGTCATCCCATTTTTACTGTTTATTTTGTTTTTATGAATATTTATATGAGACGGTCTCACGATAATGTTATCATGAAACCGGTCTTGTATAAAAAGACTTCCCGATTAATTGTTTACCTTTGATTAAAATAGCCTAACAAAAAAAGTAAACAAATGATTGGGACGGAGAGAGTGATTATTACGGAATATTACTGTATATCAGTAAAAGTTGGTATGAGACGGTTTCTCAGTAGACTTTTGTTACGGTTTTATTTCACCCCAAAAAAAGTAAACAAATGATTGGGACGGAGAGACTAATTATTACGGAATATTACTGTGTATCAGTGAAAGTTGGTATGAGACGGTTTCTCAGTAGACTTTTGTTACGGTTTTATTTCACATTTTGTAGCGGAGTATATGAGACTGTGTTGGGATAATCTTGAGTGTGACTTATTATTAATGTATTTTTAGTAATGGTGGTGTGAGACGGTTTCACAAAAGACGCTTTTTTTGTTCACAAATTTTGTATGGGGTACATGAGATTTTGTTGGGATAATCTTATAGTGAAACTGACTCATGTAATAAACAGACTAGTTATTAATGAATTTTAGTAATAGTTGGTTTGAGACGTTCTTTTTTCACAAATTTTGTGCGGGGTAATGGGGTATTTGAGACTGTGTTGGGAGTTTGGGATAGTTGGTATGAGACGATTTCTTAGTAGACTTGTTTTACGGTTTCCTTTTTCACATTTTGTAGCAGTGTATATGAAATGTTGTTTGGATAATCTGACTAATTATTAAATGTATTTTTAGTAATGTTGGTGTGAAACTGTTTCTCAAAAGACGGTTTTTTTTTCACAAATTTTGTACGGGGAATATGATATTGTGTACGGATAATCATATCGTGAAACTGACTCATGTAATAAACAGACTAGTTATTAATGCATTTTAGTAGTAGTTGGGTGTGAGACGTTTTTTTTTTCACAAATTTTGTATGGGGTAATGGGGTATATGAGACTGTGTTGGGATTTTGGGATTTTGGGATAGTTGGTATGAGACGGTTTCTTAGTAGACTTGTTTTACGGTTTCCTTTTCACATTTTATAGCAGAGTATATGAGACGGTGTTGGGATAATCTTTTGAGTCTGACTTATATAATGCAATAGGGGATTAATTATTAGTGTGTTTTTAGTTAATGTTGGTGTGAGACTTCTCAAAAGACCACTTTTTTTTCACAAATTTTGTACGGGGAAAATGAGATTGTATTGGGATAACGTGGAACTGATTCATGTAATAGACAGACTAGTTATTAATGCATTTTAGTAATAGTTGGTGTGAGATGTTCTTTTTTCACAAATTTTGTACGGGTAATCGGTATATGAGACTCTGTTGGGATTTTGGATAATCTTATTGGGAGACTGACTCATTTAATAAATTATGGACTAGTTATTACTTTATTTGAGTAAAGTTGGTATGAGACGGTTTCTCAGTAGACTTGTTTTACGGTTTCCTTTTTCACATTTTGTAGCAGAGTATATGAAACGTTGTTGGGATAATCTTATCGCTAGTCTGACTTATAT
>JAOWBH010145532.1:0-12782 GCA_028566215.1 Silene coronaria | reverse complement strand
TACAATATCCTACGCAGTATTATGAGAATCCTTTTTTAATTATTTTAAACGTCAATTCTCTAATTCTTGAAAGATGTGTTTGGTCTTCCAAACATAACAGATCCCGTGCATTGCACGGGATTCAAAACTAGTTAAAGATCTTAAATTCTCATTTGTGACGGCAATATCCGTCACAAGCTCACTTAGATAAACAAAGGCAAGCCTTTTGTAATTCCCTAGACACCCTTACTTTTGTTGGGTAATAATTAACCGTCACAAGCTTGTGACGGATATATCCGTCATAAGGGAGACCTATTGTATAAGTAATTCGCCATTTATCTACAATTTTATTAATATACGTCTTTCAATTGATTGAAAAAATGTTTTTCTTTTTTTTTAAAAAAAAAGAGATTTTTACAATTAGGGTTAGGATTTGGGATGTTGAAGGAGTGTTTATTGGTGGTCGTCTTATTGGACGGGATAAGATAGTCAGCGCCATGAGGATGGCGCGGTGGCTCTTGTGATGGCGGTTTCGGAGGCCTACTTCGGCGTTGTTGTTTCGGGTGACGTTATTGCAAGCGGTGGTGGATCAGTTTATGGCGGCTGGTGGTGAGATTTCTGGACGTGGGCGGTTCGTGGTAGGCATTTGGTGGTGAGGCGAGTGGTGGTGACAGTTGGTGATTGAATTGTGGTGAATGTATATGATTTTTATTTATTTCGTTGGTTTTTGATTATTCTCACTAATCTTGGGTTGAAAGGTGAGAGGAGTAAAGACGAGATATGGAGATAAAAAGCGCAGGATTTAGTAAAATTGTGCGCGAGATTTAGCAAATCTTTTTTTAGATCCAAATTAATGAATTGATTTTAATAAATTTATTTTTTGTCAATTTTGATGTTATTAATAGATATCGTACAGTATGACCTTTAATTAATGAATTGAGCTATCTTTAAAAAAAATGTTATTTACACTCTTCAGGCGACCTCCAAGTCTCGAGATTAACTAGCTTCATGACACCTGCTCGAAAGAATACTCAACAAATATCAACATCAACTCAAAATTTTTAAGATTCGTCTAGCGTTAAATAAGGAAAGTATTTTTATTTAGTTGTCATCTAACTCATCTCTCAAGAAAAGCACGAATAAGTGGGGACATGCCGCATGTTAATGTGCTTATTCATACGTCCTTAAAAGTGTCATAAATTAGTTGGTCACCTAAAGACCGGACATCCGTCAGCTAGCTGCCTAGCTCTCATCCATCCAACTCCACGACCTTGTTCCACTAGTAGAAGCTTGCCAGCATAGGTCAGCCATTAGGAAAAAAATTAAATAAATAAATTACAGATCGTAATCAACGTGATGCAAATCTAGAGATCACATAAAGTAAAGAAAAACTCCATGACATGACCCTTTGAGAATATAAAGACGTATCGTTATTTCCCTTATTCAGAACAATACTGCTCGAACTCTCATTCGAGTATTGTTTCAACTTGATACTAAACAACGATAAAATTGGAGCGTCCTCGTCTATAGGCCCCGACTCGGTCCCAGTATTAAAAAAAGAAAAAAATAAAGGTGACCCAGCTCATCCCAACCTAAGGGCCGCTACTTAATAAGTTAGACTCGGACAAGAAGAAACTGGTTTATCACTAGCCTGACCCAGCTCGATCTCATAGTCGGACTGTGCCTAGACTACAACCTCCTAATCCAACCGACCCTTAATGACCTGACCCAGTATAGAACTCACTAGTGACTAGAATCACTGGTCACTAGAACTCATAAGTTACACCGCCCAAACCAAAACCCATTTAGCGCGAAGTAGTTAGAAGTTTAGAACCTTCAAGTCCTCCAACAAACACAATAACAATGGCTTCCGCCCACAACCACAACGACGACCCATTCTCCACCAGCAACCACCGCACCCACCACTCCCCCGACACCATCTTCTACACCATCCACCCGGACCCATCTCCCTCCACCACCACCACACCCCACCACCTCCAAACCCTAAACCTCCAAATCCTAACCACTCTAACCCCTTTCACCACCACCTACACCTGGCACCACACCCCCTTCACCCTCACTCCCACAACCACACCTACCCCACACCTCCACGGCCACCTCCGCTACGGCGACAACCTCGACGACGAATGGTTCGTCGTATTCCTTCTCTTCCACGTTTCCCGAATCTTCCGGAATCTATCTATTCGGGTTTGGGACTCCGACGGTGAGTTTTTGCTTATTGAAGCTGCGTTTCATCTTCCTAAGTGGGTTAACCCTGAGACCGCTGGGAATCGGGTGTTTATTCGGGGTGGAGAGGTGTGTATTGTTCCGAAAAAGCGGCTTTCGGGGGAGGTTAAGTTGGAGGATGCGTTGCGGGTTTTGATTGAGTTTCCGGAGGAGTGTAGAGCGAGTGATGGTGTACAGAGTGTTATTAAGCGCCGTGTTGATGAGTTTCCGGAGAAGGCGTCGAGGAATGTTCATCGTGCTAGGGTTTTGGTTCCACTTTCCGTAGCCAAGGTCTGTACTTATTTAAAGACTGTCTATACTCTCCCCATCCCGATGATTTGTTTACCTATCTCATTGTTGGGCGTCTCATTATTTGTTTACGTATTTGATCATCCAATTGCATTATTGTGCACTTATATCCAATAATTATAACCACAAATGGTTCCGTCTTTGTGCTAAAAGCAAAATTATACAAATGACCGAGACAGGGAAGAAAAGTACAAGGATAATTTGGAGAGCTTGATGGAATGACAGTCACATAGACGCAAAGAAATGACCGTAGAACCTTGAGAGTAATGAGTTAATGACTAGTAGCTTCATGAAGGCGAAACTAGTGTTTTGAAGCTAGGTGGTGAAAACATAGATTGAACTATTTCAGGAGGTGAAGAGGCGAGTTAGTACGGCAATAGACAAATTTAGGACAAAGAAAAATAAAATACGGAGTAGAGTTTACTCTAGTGTTCATATTTTCATTGATTTAATTCCTGCTAGCCAATAGTGTTATTAGCTTTTCTGACTAATTTTAGATTAGTTTGCTATATTCCGTAGTGTTATTGGGTAGGAGGTTGTATATGTTCGAAGGTAGAAGGAACCAACTTGTACCTAAAATGAGTTATTAAGTTGTTTCCGTAGCTACTGATGATGATCAGCCTGGGATCATAGGTCGAAGTTTGGAAATTCTGGGTCGGAGTTACAATTGGCATTGCTCTGTTGGACACTCCCCCATATTCTTACTGTTCTAGCACTTTAGTATTGAGATGGTATAGTCATATTAAGGCTTAGGCAATGTGTGTTTGGAAGGTGTTTGAATGGTTTTCTGAAAATTCAGGTGAAATTCGGCCTAGAAGTGAAGAACTGTCTGAATTCAATATTGGACCATTTTATTTTACCTTAGTGAGTGATAGACTAATGTTGCTGCTCGCTATTCTGGCCCGTATTTTATTCAATTCTGTACAAGCTATCTTTGATGTGGATAAATCTAATCTAGGTAAAAAAACTAAAAACTTGTGCTTAGTAATATTAGTAAAACATTTTGCCTGTCTATTTTTTTAGAACTTATGATTGATTCTGGCTTCATTTTAGGCTTTACCTAACAATTGAACCAATAGAGTTGCGGAGGTTGCTACTTGTTAGTGTAATCATGGTGTAGTACATTTCTAACAAGTGACAAAATAAACTTTGGGTACATTTATTTCACCTTTTTTTTTCATCAGAGGGAAGCTGTGCTTACTGCTTACCTAGGGTCTGTTTCGTTGTTGTGTTTTAGGTGCTAAGGCAAGAGCCGTCTATGATATCTTTGGCAGTTGAGGGTTTTTACGATCGTGATATTGATAGTATGAAGCATGCAGCAAAGATGGAGAAGTTTTTACCAATGGGAAGAGAAGAGGAGCTAGTTTTAGTCTTAGCGAAGATGTCGAGAGCTATGTATGCTCAATTGATGCAGCAGAAGTTTCAGGCACCTAAGTGTTATCCAATGCCGCCAGTCCCTCCTAAGACTGATCATAGTACATACTTGGAAGCGGAGTTGGGAATGAAGATTGCATGTGGATTTGAGATGATGTATCAACAGAAAAAGAGAGAAGAGGAGGAAGGGAAGGGAAGTACCTGGGAGGCATTTAGAGATAGTTTGGAGATGAGCGGGTATTTCCAAGGGCTGCTTCCAGGGTCAAATGAGTACAAGAGGCTGATGGAGAATGCTAAGGAGTATTACAAGAAGAGTGCTGTGCATCGTGAGGCCAGGTACTCATAAATCTGTCTTGAAGATCTTATTGAGCTTTGTTTCGTTTTACAGCATGATCTTATTGTGACGTTATGTTTATTAATTGAAACAGTGAATTGTTAAGTGCACCAGTAAAGCGCATTGATGAGATTCTTGCTTTACCACACTCCGTGGATGATTTTAAGGTTCAAGAAGTACCTTCATCTGATGATAATTCTTGGCTTTATGGTGGTGAAGAAGAATTGAATTCTGTCCTCACTGAAAGACAACGAGAGATGGAACAATATGAAGAAAAGAAGAAAAGAAAGCAGAAAGGGAAGGAGAAGGTTATTGAAGGTGATTCATCCATTCCGAATGAAAACGATGTTGATTTAGGAGATATTGCGAAATCGATGAAGGCATTCATGGATAAAGTATCAACTTATGAAGGAGCAGAAGTGCCTGGAGACAGGTTGGCTACTTTTACCCAGATTTCCTCTCTTTTCTGCATGGTTTAGGTCCTACATATTCCCCTGAACCTCATTTATAGAAGACTTTACTCATCATTTATGAAAATACTCCATACTTGATTTTGGCGTTTCACCCTCGTTTCCAGCCAATGTATTTGCTTGTTTGAAAATCCTTGTACCCACATTCGAGAACTCGCATGGTTGGTCATACTTCGGAAAAAAAGAAGTAATTCCTCTATTTACGCCATTTCACTACATTATTAGAATGTCCTTCGCATATGAAGTAAAATTTAGTGAAATTGCCTAATCAGAGGGAGTACAAGTTATATTTTTTGTTGAGGAAGACCCAAGTGTCACATGTGATTGTACGACATTGATTGGCGAGGAGACAGTTATTCACTATATAAACCAAGAAGCTGCTCTTCCTATTGTTAATTGCTTTGGAATGATGACTTTCTCTCCTTGTGGGTGTGGTCAAAACCTGTTTCCTGTGGAATTTTACAACTTTCTTTTGTTTATATGAACGTCTGATCTCAGTTGTTGGCTCCTAATAATACTTGTGGTAAGTGGTAACTGAAAGAGCTGGTGTGCTTTTTGACTTGAAAGTCCTTGAAACCCTCACTATATGAGGTCCTGATCTGCAAAACGCATGATGCGATTCGTAACTTGCAGTCTGGTGTAGTTTCTTAGTCAGTGAAGCGTTCAGTAGTCAATGTGAATGCTACTGGATCTGTATTGGAGGAAATTGCTAGTATTACTACTGAGTTCCTAAAACTAAACATTATATATAGGAGTATTTTGTAATGTTCGATAGCGTTCTTACATGTTTGGTTGACATGTTATGTTGGAGAATCAAAAATTTGGTGGGACTACGGCCGTACGCTTAAAGATGTCAACTTTTCTGTTTTTACTACAAGCATTGCTAACGCTATCCTTCTTTCCCTGTGATAGGGACCTGAAAGATGTCGAGTTTGACCTGGATCGTTTTATGAAAGAGCTTGGAGCAGCAACAATGAATCCAGCCGAAGATGTGGACAGTGACGATGTTGAGGGTGGATCTTCATCTGACATGGATTTTGGTATGTCTCGTTGAAGTTCCGAGATTTTTTTAGCTTCATTTTACTGTGTATTCAGATTTGCCTTTTGGCTATCTTTACATAACGAGTGATAAAATCTTGCAGAGGAGTCTGAGCACGACAGTGATATGGAAGAAGAACCTGAAGAACATGGTGATATGAAGCAGGGAGATTTTATGGATGCATATTCTGATGTTCTAAATGACGAGCTGAAGAGTACCACTCTAAAGAAAAGCTTCGTACGGGCTAATGATCACTCTTCAAATGCAAATGAGGTTAATCCCCCGACCCAATTTTCTTTTTTTTTTTCCTGATCACAAATTCATATATGAGACAATCTCGCACTGAAATAGTGGAGCGCCTAAATTCGCTTTTAGACTCCTCTGTTTACCTTTATTATGCTTTTTGAGAAGTATTTTTAAAGTCCTTGTTGGTATGAACCGCCTCTTAAATGGTTGTCGCACAGGTTCCTGCTATTTTAGGGTGAACCCATCTCTTAGAAGACTTGTTGCTCACTAATAGATGAATAAACCAATGCTACTCTCATCTCTTTTTTCCGTTCTCATTTAGCTTGCAAGTTGCGACATTGACCAGAAGATTACTGATTTGGTGTTGATTATGATGATATACAGGCACTGTCAGGTGCCGGAGATGAAGAGATGGACGATGACTTTTCTCCAGTAGATGTAGACGTAAACTTGGTGAAAAACTTGCTTGATTCATTTTCTTCTCAGCAAGGTCTACCAGGTCCCGCTTCCAACTTACTTGGTCTTATGGGCAAGCAGCTGCCAGTTGATGATGTTGCCAAATCCAATCACAACACCAAACCCAAAGACACGTAGACACGTCGACACGGCATCGGTCTAGTGCCTGTATTGCTTTTACTTTGAGTATGATTATCAGAAGTTAAAGGTGGTGGGATACCATAGTGATACAGATGATCGCAACTCGCTGACATGTAGTCTATATTGCTTTTACTTTGTATATATAAAGTGACTTTTTTGTAATGTAAATGATTAATTACTTGGTTCAAGGGAGACCAGTTTGCGGATTATGTGTACGTTAAAAAGGTCGATAAATTCTCCTTTCATTCAAGTGAAGTCCAGACGTTTACATAACAAGAAACACAATCCGTCTCCCTTATGACGGACGTTACTCATCACAAACTAGAGACGGAGCAAATACATACCATATTATGTTAATATGGATATAAGTGTACTATTTTATGTGTTAATGTATTAAAAAGTGATTTGACAATACATAATAAAGAAATAGAAAAAAAGGAGATTTTCCCGTGCAAACCGTCCTCACTCTTCTTCTTATAATGATGACAAAATTGCATAAACATGGTCACGTATAAATATGTGTTATAATGTTACCAACTTAGTTGAAAATGTAATCATGTTGAAGAGTCTTATTATGAGAACATATATGCTCACAATGCAAATAGGGTGATTTGTGTAAAAATGATAGCATCATAATCTTAAATATAACCATAATAACAATCATTTCTTTTGTAAATGTAAACTCTTATAATAATTATAAAATTGCTTAAACATTGTTGCATATGAGTATGTGTTATAATGGTAACAACTTAGTTGAAAATGTAATCATGTTAAAGAGTTTTAAAATAAGAAAATATATGAAAAACAAACAAACAAAATGACTCACTTCTATCCATATTAACATAATATTGTATGTATTCGCTCCGTCTCTACTTTGTGACGAATATTGCATATCACAAGTGAGAATTTGGGCAAGAAACAATGGTTTGAGCCCTATATTTTGTTCTAATTATACACACAAGCCAAAATTGGCGATTATTTGTTTAAAAATTATTTACAAAAAACAAAATCTAATATAATCTCGCGCGTTTATAATCATTATCATTGGTGTTATCTTTGTGTTACTTGTTATGTATTAAACACGTTGCATGCATCATACGCAGTTGACATATCTTTTTTCATGTTGATTGCTACATTTACCAAATGATGAGCACACCAAGATTTGGAAAATCTTTGATTGTACGTTAATAAAATAGTGATTATTTTACCATTCATAGTATTCTTCCAACCCGAATATGAAATGTAAATCCATAATAACAAGTCATATGCAACAGGTGTTCGAAACCAATCAGCATCAAACCGCCGTTATTATACTAAGAAAGTAATTAGATGTTCTCTTCCTTGGTATAACAAGGTTATGCTTAAACCCGACCCATAGCCAACCCGACACCCGATCTGAGGACCCATGCATGACCTATAAGACCATAACACGAATTGACCCCAACCATTATGACTCGAGCCGAACATTTATTGTTGCTTACTGACCATTATTCATAAAGAATTTGATAATAATAATAAGACCCGAAAATGATCCGACCTATCGCGAATTCTACCATACTCAAAAATGACTCGATCCGAACCCAACCTAGTTAACCTGTTTGCCGGGTCTAGTTAAGCTTCAGGAAAAAAAGATAAACAAGTGAAACTGGTGGATGAAGAAACTAAAATATTAAACAGGAATCCAAGAGTTCTATTTACAATCAGCTGGTATTTACATACAATGACTGAAATATAAAGGAAAGCTTCAGCAGGCAATTTGAGTTTTCTACTGACAAGGCAAGGGGCATTTCCTCCACATTGCCAGTAGATCAACAGCAACAATGTCACACCAAGAAACAAGGTGGATAAACAAGAGTCGAGCCAATTTATCGGAACATCTTCATCCTCTTTAGATGAGAAATCACGTCATATCGACTTTGAGCTGTGATTCCTGCTTTGCTTCTAATACATATGTACATACTACATAGCAGCATTATAGCTTATTGCTTTTTGTGTTTAAAAACAGCACCGGGAGAAGTCAAGATCTGCTTTAATGCTAGAACTGCTGCAGTGAGGATAGCCATTGATCCATCATGTTTTTCCCTTCTGCATGTTCAATCACACAGTTTAGTTCCCAGGTAACAATCAATTTCATGTCCTTACTCAGCAAACTCATTTGAAGATATCAGCATGAACTGGAATGACTAATGTAAGCATTACATGATTCGTGCACCGGAGAGTCTAGTATGCGATGCTCTCACATGTGAGACCAACACAGATACTTAAGTAATCCCCATTCAATTATGTATATAATGGATAGGTATCGTAAGTGAGAATAGCTTATATAAGTTTTTGCGATAATCCACATAGTAACTACAGATTAATTTCAAACCTGAATTACAGAGATAAAAACTGAGAGAACCCGAAAAACAAAATCAAAGGTGATCAAAGGGAGTCGGAAATAGTTAACACTTCACAAATTATCACTTCAACTGTAAAGAAAGAGAGTCGGAAATAGTTACTGCCCATCTACAAGTCAAAAGGTTATTAGTTCCAAGCAAATCATTTTCCGACACAATTGTACCACCTTGTCTTTCTATATACAATCATTTGCAACTCATGATCTCTGAAAAAAAGTAAGAATCAAAGTTAAGGCCAATTTACGCATCCATATAGCTTTAGTATACTGTTGTCACTGAAAGGAAAACATACTCGATCTATATACGACCAACACGGGTATGTCATATTCAGCTCCATTCTATATCCGAGACTCAGAATTCAAACAACCTGAGATCAAACAATATCTTAAGCTGCCACAAGTTTGCAGTTTTCAAGGCTACTTAGCAACATAACTGTTTTATAGCTACTACCATGTTAAGTAGAAAATCTTTGTTTCAACTATGAAAGTATACTGATTTGTACTGAGAACTTAGAAGGATTGTGAAGAATACTCGTAGACGTCAAGGCGAGAATTTTAGAAGTTAGAACATATGACAACCTTGGAAAAATACAAAATTTAGCTATCCTCCTTTCAAGCCAATCACTACATATTCGAAGTCCTCCTCACATATTTTCGGGAAATGTACTGAATCGGGTTGAGCAGGTGACACATAAAATAAAATGGCTTCCACACCAAATTTATACAAGAGAGACGAGAGTTTAAGTTTAATCCGTCCATAACCGCAAGCAAGACCATAACTATACAATCAAACATTCAAAAGGCAAGGGGCAACTATCACTATCTTGCTCGGTTTAAGCCTTCCACAAACACTTCTAAGGCACACACAACTCGAATAAACCAGATATGACAGAGAAGGGGCAACCACCATTATCTCAATTGAAAAGCATCACAATAGACATAATTAATACCATTACCCAGTGCTTCCGAAAATGCACTCACTACAAGCAACATAATGAGCTCGGAAATACACGACATTTCCCTTAAACAACAAAATTGTTATCAATTGACCCCTTAAACTTAGGAAGCAGAGCTTTGCCGCTCTTGTGCCGCTCTTGTGGTCCCTTTCCGCTTAAATCTAACTCAACTAAATGGTCCAAACCAATAATAATAGACCTTTAAACAACTTATCCAACCAGCAAACAGATAGCAATTCAACTGACTACGAAAATAAAACATAATTCCGAATTAAGCATCTGTCAAGAGTAATACCAGTGAAGTGCTCATTACTGAGACTTTGGATAGCATTCAGAAGATGGCTATTAGTCCCTTCAACAATCCCTCTTCTATCATTCCTATAACAAGGAACCAACACCGCGAAACTATCATCAGTCTCGTCGTCACTCAAGAAATCATGGCCATGAGGCTCCAACCACCCAATAGACCAATCAGAATCCTCGGACTCCGACTCAGATAAACCAACCCCATCTTTTGGAACAAGAACAAGATCATGTTCCCTATCAATTTTCCTCTCTTCTCTACTATGCCATTTCTTCTTAAACTTCCTAGCAGAAGAAACACCTTTCTTTAAAGGGAACTTCACACTTTCAGTTTCCCTCATACCAACACCATAACCATGAGAATTTGATGATGACCCATTTATATTGGGTACTTTCTCCTTCTCTTTACCACCCCATAAGGGTATCCCCCACCATTGAAACCCTTGACATGCCATTTTTTACTAAAAAAAATGGATAAATCTCCTAAAGTTTAGAACTTTTCACTCAAAATTAAGATGAAAAACTCGAAAATGAGTCGATTTTTTGAGAATTTCTAATAAAGTTGCAATCTTTCTTTCATTTAATTCATTTTAACCCTAAAAATCACACTGCCTAGATTATAGAAAGGAAACATCTCATCCAAAATCTTAAGAATTAGTACAACTTTTAAATCAAATTGTGTACAGAAAAAGTACAGAAGAACATGAGAAACCCCCAAAATTTGGGACTTTGGAATCAATCACATCAATAACAGCGACTATAAATTCAGAAAAATCAATTTTTTTTCTTTTTGAACATAAACAACAGAAAATAACTTGAAATCCCAATCACAGAATAAAAAAATTATATTGGGATAATCACAATTGAAGCACCAACAACTAAAGACAATAAACCAATTTTAGTTCACAAAAAAATGACCCACCATTTTTTAAATTTTTTGTTTAACTGAAAACTAATTCAAATTAAGAACATTTTGATACATAAAGATAGAACAAAACAAACCCAGATTCCAAAATCAGCAAATTAAAGATCTAAACATTAAATAAAAAACAAAAGATACTAAAAATATCAATAATTTGTTAAAAGAATGATTTTTTTTTAATATTTAGAAGAATCAAAGAGAAACCCAGAAATCTAAACAATATCAGAAGGTGAACAACATAAGAAAGATCAAAACTTTGTTAAATTTTTGAATAATTAACACTAAAACTAAAAAAGGGTTCTAAGATAAACTAAACATAAGTACAAAAATTGAAGCACAACTTCATTTATCCATCTCTCTAATCTCCCCCTCCTCTCTCTTATATAGTAAATCGGGGTGATTACCGTCGACAATAGGGTATAATCTCTCACTCTATCCCTAAATGAGAGATGTCAACTGACAAATTTAATTAAATGTTGTGATTTATGCAAGTTATTATAGGCTATAGGTTAATTTGTTTTTAAAAATAAAATAATAAAATTAGGAGCTACTTGCAATAAATAACCAACGGTAGTAATTTAATCCTTTTCTGTGTTTTTTTGTCTGACGTTGGTTGATGAAGATTGGGAGTTTTGTGAGCCACTTTTTGGTTGAGTGTGGTGGGGTGGTGGCCAAGTGTGTCAACTGCTACCTGGTAAAAATATTTTTGTAGATGAGGTTTATAGCCCTTGATTATCTGGTTGGACTAGGGACAATGACTTTGTTACTAGCATATTTTTGTGGTTTAGGTGAAATATTGTGGATGATCATATCATCCTAGAAATGTAGAAATAAGAAATTAGAGGCGTTCACGAGCCAAGTTTAGCCTGGTTGATCCTAAAGTGATTCTTAGGAACTGGTGAGCTAACTAACCTTGAACTGGCCCTTTGACGGGCTGGTCATGAGTCTGATGTGATTACTAACTTTAATAGGCTAAGTGGTGGGGGACTAAGTTGTTTATGTACGACCCTGGACCGGTTCGGCGGGTTGCATCGGGTTTCAAGCGGACTAATCAGACCTCGTTTTCGACGATTTAAGAATTGAGTCGGGTAGAGATGTCTCGTGCAATTGACCACCTCTAATAATAATGATAGTCAGAAATTCTTCGTTGCAAGTATAAGAATATTATTTTAATAATTTAATGTTATTAAGGTATTGTTAAGGTGATAACGTACATTTTCGAACGACTATGTAACCACCTTTTTAATGGACTTTTTTTACTATTTCTATGATTTCGGTGCATCTTGCGTACTTGTCATCCTTCTAGACTAATGAATAAGATGAATCCAAATTTTACAAAAGGTACATAACATAAGTACTAAGTAGTACTCATTTCAGTAAGTAGTACTCATTTCAACTTTATATCCAATTTATATTCTCTTAGAAAAATGGATGAATTAAAGAGAGTGGAGTTTATACATACTAGGAACAAATACACAAGCTAATTAATTAGTTGAAGTTTTTTCCAAAGGTATATATCTAACACAAAATCTCACTTGTGACGGGAGGTATCCGTTACAAGTTAGTGACGGATACCGTTTCCCCTCACAAAAAACTCATTTAGGGTGAGTGGAGAAGCACATGGGGGGT
>JAOWBH010145522.1:0-12784 GCA_028566215.1 Silene coronaria | reverse complement strand
CAGAGTTTATACTTTGTAAGGTATAACAATGGAGCATAAGTTCAAAAATAGACGGAATAATTCGCTTAAGTTGGAGTTTCGAAGCAAATTTTGATAAAAATGCATTTTAAGAGAGTAATTTTTGAAAAAATAATTATAAGAGAGTAATTTTAAAAAACCAAATTTTAAAAGGGAGTAATTTTTAATTTACTCTAACAAATTATGGTAGTCAGTAGTCACTCAAAGACTCAAAGTTCATAGACCGATGTGTGAGTAAAACAACTATAAATCTAATATAATTAAAACGATTTTATACTAAATTATCGTATAATATCATCCACTAAAAACGTTGTTTTATAAACTATGCTAGTCTTTTTAAACGTTTTATAAATAAATTTGAATAAATGTAAGGCAATTTCACATATAAAGCGTTTTATATGGATTTTTTACTTACTTAAAACCTTGCGACTTATAACCTTCTTTAATTATGATGTGGTAAACTATTACAGTTTTTTAGTGTCAAATGAGCTGCAAGGTCAATACAATATATTAATAACAAGCCGAAGGAGATTTTGAACTCGTGACGGTGTGACATATTATTACGATACCTCCATCTTAACCAGGTCACTAGGTAAACTATTACGAAAACCATAAAATTGCTTGGAAAAAGTTTTTAAACAAGATATAGAACTTACATGTAGAGCAAATAATAGTCTATTGCACAAAGTTATACGAAAAAAAAAAAATTAAAGAGTCTTACTTGTGACGGTCTCTTATATAGTTATTATACAGAGAGTAATAAATTCTATGTCGAAGTTTAAGGTTAATTTACTTGATGATTCAACCCTTATATATAGATGGTTAAATAATGGGATAACCACGAAAATGGGGCAATAAGATTAAGTGGATAAAAACTTAAGTCCATGATTAGAAACGAATAAAATGATTAACAATCATATAATATAATATAATAATATAATATAATTCATATTAATCTACTACTTAAACAAAGTCCACTCAATTCCACTATCAACCACAAATTAAATTAACAACGGTTCATATTAATTTATTCCTTCTGTTATCGTGAGTAGTTTACGTTTACTTTATTTATTTTGTAAAGAAAAATAAAGTAATGTACTGACTTAGACGAAGGGAGTAGACATGGACATACGGTACAATAATACTCTATCCATATGTCTTAATCATTTAATATATGGAAAATAATAAATACAGCCCTTGTATTTAATAAGTTATAAGAGGAAATAAATCCTTAATATTTGTATTAATTTCGTTAATTAATGTGTAATTTAATTCATAATTCCTAAGTTAATACCACATTTAGAAGGTACTAAATGCTTAAATACAACCCTAAAGGCTGTTAGGGTTGTATTTAACATTACCTTATATATATATTTATCTTTAATTATAATATTTCTTATAAAAAAAATTACTTCGACCATTTTCATATATCCATTTCATAAATGAATTTATTTTAAAAGCATATGTGCCTCTCAAAATATCAATTGGCAATAAATGAAGAATTTTATTCTTATACATATCCATTACCAAGATTACTTCATATGCATGCATGCAACGTTGGACATCCTTCCAAATAAAACATAATAAAATTAAATACAAGGAATTAAATTTTATATAAATCCAATAAAAAAAAGTTAGTAGGTCTTTTAAGAGACCGTCTCATGATAGTTATGTGTGAGACATGCCTTTAACTACCCTACAGGCTACAACTAATAAAGCTGAAACGAAAAATAAAAGTAAATCGATAACTACTCCTATTATGTGAGACGTCTTACACAAGCACTATTGGAAGACCGTCTTATAGAAAAATGTATATTAAAAAATTGAATTTTCGGCAATTTTTGTAAGTATTAGGCAGACTTATTAATTATATAACATCTATATATATATCACATTATCCTCAAAATTAAGGACCCAAATAACTAAAAAATAAAATAAAATAAAATTGAAGAGCCATAAAAATTAAGAAATATTAAAATAAATAAATAAATAATGGCACAAAAAGAAAGTGATAGAATAATAAAGGAAGTAGGAGATAAATATAGGTCAATTTTGCATGAGGAATCAAACAATAAGAACATACAATGGAGATATGGAGGTCCTCCTATTTTTGATAGTGTAAATAAGCTCTTTGAAGAAGGACGAACTAAGGTACGTCTCGTAATATCGTTCATTCAGTCTCTCTTAAAACCGTCTTAATTGTGAAACGAGTACAAACATGACTTCAGCAGTTCAGCTAGGTATATGGTCAGTGACGAAGTCAGGATTTAAGTCAGTAGAGGCGAAATAGTAATAGTAGTATAATGTAATCTCGAAAAAATTCGAGAATTTTAATTAAATATTTTTAAATTATTTTCACATTTACAACCGTCTTATAAAAAAAAATTGAAGTTATGCATAGAAGAATAAAATTTGTAGTTGGATAAAAAAAATTATATTTATTTCATGGTTTTTTTTTTTTTTGCATACTTATTTCATAGATGTTTAATAGTGATTTGTCTCACATAATATACATATTGTTATAGATTGTGACTCGAGGTAAAGTGCCTTAACTTATAAAAGTATAAAAGTATAGATCCCGCTCATGCATGCATGTAAATATGTCCTTAAAATTATTTGTAACACACTACTACCACTAATTTTATTTTTTTATGGTTTTGATATTTCGAGATAACACTTTAATTTTACACATACCTTAAAATTATCAGTTCATGGATTATACATCAGATGTATTACATCTAATTATGTAATTTCTGAGTTTTATGATAAAGTTTTTGAATTTTTTTTTAAAATATTTTGAGTTTTATTATAAAGTTTTTGATTTCATTTACCTAAACATTAACAAAAAAAAAATTACAATATTACTCAAAAACTATATGCATATAAATTCAAGTGATTTTAAGTTTTGATATCAGAAAATTAAAATATAACTTATAAAGTTAAAAAGCTAAAAAAATGCATGTGTGCTCAATTATTAAAAGTACCTGAGGTAATACATCAAATGCGTAAATTCTTTTTCTCTAAAATTATTTGTAACACACTACCACTAATTTTATTTTTTTATGGTTTTGATATTTCGAGATAACTCTTTAATTTTACACATACTTTAAAATTATCACAAAATTTCACTTGTAACTGCCGATATCCGTCACAAGCTTGTAACATGTCAAGTAAAATCCATATGAATATTATATGCAGCACCAATTCTTGTTTCAAACCAAGGTATCCGTCTTATTAATAAGACGGATACCATATTCTCTCACAAAATACTCATTTAGGATGAGTGGAGAAGCACATGGGGGGCGCCACCTTTGTCCCCTCTACCATTTCCTCTCACAAACGACCCGTCTTAAAATCCGATCCGTCTTAAGCAAGACTTACTCTATATGCAGGAATGGCCAAAAGGGTCTTTGGAAGAGACAGTACAAAATGCAATAAAGACATGGGAGATGGAACTTTCACATAAAACTCGTTTACGTGACTTTAAATCTATTAATCCCGACACGTTCAAACTCTTCGTCAATGGTGAGTGTACAACGATCTTATAATACTTTAGCAATTCATTCATTGCAATTAGAGGTGGCAATCGGGTCACTCGGGTCGGGTCAAAGCGGGTCGGGTCATGTCGGGTTCGGGTTGTGTCGGGTCAATGACGGGTTCTGGTCAGTTCGGTTCATGTCGGGTCATCTTCTGGTCGGGCCATCCGCGGGTGGCAAGTCGAGTCGTTAGCGGGTCAGTATCGAGTCAGGTTATGAGCATATATTTTCTCTTATGTATTTAGTTTTAGATGGATAATTTTATGTTTATACAACATGTATGTGTATTAATGATAGTTTTAAGTGAAAATAATTAAGATTAATGTCAATCTGGTCTTATTTACTCTATTATTAACTTAATTCATTATCGGATCATCTATCGGGTTGATTCAATATCGGGTCACGGGTCAGGTTAGCGGGTCAGGTCGGGTCGGTTTTGGGTCGCCCAATTTTCGGGTTGTATCAGGTCGGGTTTCAGACGGGTCGGGTCAGCTTTTGCTAGCTCTAATTGCGATTAGAGCTGACAAAAAGTGACACAACACGAACCCGACACGAAATTAACGGTCGCAAATCGAATCAAACTAGTTTTAACACTCACCGTGCAGTGAGTTACTGCACACATATAAGAACGCCTCATATAATAATTTACAGTCGATATTTACATTTGACAGGAAGAGAGGGATTAAATGGGGAAGAAGTACTAAGGCTTGGAAGTTATAACGCCTTGCTAAAAAGCTCGATACCGGAAAAATACAAGACGTATAACTATAAAGCCGAAGAAGAGAGCTTCGAATCGTCTCATGCAGCTTTTGAGGGAGCTCTTCCGAGAGGGTTTGCATGGGAAGTGATTTCTGTGTATTCCGGTCCACCGGTGATTGCGTTCAAATTCCGACATTGGGGTTACTTTGAAGGACCTTACAAAAACCATGCTCCTACCGGAGAATTGATCGAATTTTATGGACTAGCAGTAATGAAGGTATGTTGTATGCATGTTTATAAACACCGCCGATTAGACCTGTCAAACGGGTCGGGTCGGGTCGGGTCGGGTTAAATACAGGTCAGATCGGGTTAGAATACGAGTCGGGTCATACGAGTTTGGAGTCGAGTTAGGGTCAGAATACGGGTCAGAAAAAAGTTTATAACGTTTTTTATTTTATCATTTTTTAACTGAAAAACATACTTTTTAAAATTAAATATTACTCCCTCTTATTCTACCTATAGTTCCCCTTTCATTATAATACTACTCACATATATTAAAGAAATAGGAACTATAGATAGAATAGGAGGTAGCATTATATTCATTATTTTAAAAATTATTTTATTATTTAATGATATAAAATTGAATTTTAATAATATTTTTTATATTTATTATTTCAAATAATATAAAAATATTAATATTTTAATAATATTTTAAATTTATCATTGATCCATCGGGTCAAACAGATTGGTCGAGTTTTGACCCTAAATAACGGGTCATTTCGGGTCGTGGGTCATGATTTACGGATCCTTAACCCTAAAAAAACCGGGTCAGGTCATGTTTTGACAGGTTTACCGCCAATTTATGGCATAGGTTTCGAACCTTGGTCGACATATTTCGGCAAAAACTAGGCAAAGCCACAAGTCATTACTAATGTTGGCAAAGTGGCAAATTAACTCCAAACGTTTGCGACTAAACTCCTTAACTTTCAAAAGGAGCGAATTAGTCCCAAACATTTGGAGTCGATTTGTCACTCGTTTAACAGAAAGACGGACCACCTATTTACAACCGATGGATACAAAAGCGGCTAATGCCACATCGAATTCTCGATGATAAAATCCTCAAAATCATACAAATTATATGCAGGTAGATGAAACAATGAGAGCAGAAGAGGTAGAAATATATTACAACCCAGAAGAGCTTTTTGCAGGACTATTAAAGGGTCAACCTTTATCTGATCAACCACCAGATGATACCGATCTCCGGGAAACTAGTAGCAACTCTAGCAATGCATCTACAGCTTCGCATCATAGCTGCCCCATTGCTCGCTAATCAAGACAAAGACGACACAAACAGACACATAGTAATGAAAGAATATGTGTTCCTTTCTTGCCTTGCTACATTCGGGTTTTTTTTTTTGTACTACTACGTCGTTTCACTTAGGTGTAATAGTATCGGCCTTCGATAATGTTAGCAACTTATCATTAGATCTCAGGGACAGATCAATTTTTACGCTCCGAATTGTTAACATTACAAATCTTTCGGGCTCTAACAGGAGACTAGATGGCGGTTAGAGGAACTGACGCTAAGCATGGTTATATGTATTCACTATTTACAAAAAACTTACTACGCTTTGGAGGCCAGACACCTTTTGGGCAACTTCAAAAGCTTGCGTGGATCAAAAGGACGAGCACCATCAAGTAATTAACTTAGTGTTGAAGATCCGAAACCTTCTACTTTCCCAATCATTGCTTTCATCCAAGGAATATGATTTAATGCAGCACACCATCCATGGAGGATTTCTAGGAAAAGCCTCGCCAGCAATTTCAGAGATTCCCAGTAACGCCCTCCATTTCCGTGCCAATACACCAGTCGGAGGATATCCCGCAAAGAATACCTCCTTTCATGCCAACAAAAACAAAAAGACAGATTAAGACTAGATGTATTAACAACAACAGGCTTCACAAATTAGGGTTATCATTATCATTATCACAGTGTCGGCAACGTTGCTCAAAGCATGCCATAGGGGGTAAAGCAAACACTGCCTTTCCCCTAAAATGACACAATCTGTTTCCTAGTGAGTGTAGTTACCATAAAAGGGGAAAAAAGGGCGACCATTTATTAATTAGTGAAAAAAGAAGTGCAAGGCGATTTACAAGCCATTTAGATGAAGTCCACTACATCCAAAAATCCATAGAGTATATCTTTTGCTTTATCAGACTTAGATGGCCACATTCAGAATCAAAAGGTCCAGATCATAAAGTATGAAGCAACAAATTCATGCGTCACTATGGGCATGAGGACCGAATGAATTAGCAGCAATTATGAGGCATTCATAAGTTTGTTTCCTTAGATTGTTGGTTCTTGTCTTCTTATATATGGAACTATGAACTGTAATACCTTTTGCTCTTACAGTGCTGCCTCCTTTGCCTAAACAAGATAACTTACGAGAAAAATGAAAATAAAAAATCCATGCATCATGCAGAATTTTTCAAGTTGACAATAGAAAAAATAGGATAAACAGAGTAGAGCAGAGTGCTTACCGCATCATCCGCATAAAGATAAGCACGAATTCTTGCAGTGGCATCCTCCAGAGTAACCCGAACTCGGTAGACTCCAGTTGGTGATCTGAAGTCTTCCACCTTATTTGGTACGCAAGCTACAACCCGGACTATACACTTAAATTTGGCTGTCACCTGAATGGCAAAAGCACAGAGGATCAGACATAAGTACGGCCAAAATGATATGACCCTCACGACTGCGACCAGTACCTGAACAAACAAACCTGAATCCTATCTAAACCAAACATTGATAACCCGGGGCTGACCCTTAACTCTAAATTACACGATGATAGCACAATTGGAACATACACAAACCCGAAGACCCAACCCAAATACAAACGTACCCGACATGAAATGCACTTGAAATGACATGTACCCAAACTGACCTGACACAAATAATTTGAGTCGGACCAAAGTAAAGGCACTTTGGACTCATGGAAATGGAACCTAAAAGTTAAATTAGAAAGTGACAACTTGAAGAAACAAAGTACAGAGGAGTTCTCTGGAGAACTCAAAAGAAGCATAGAAGAAATACCTGTGAATATTTCAGAATATCCATCAGCGTGGCAAGAGGTACATGTTCAACTTTGGGGTCAACCTCTAAGGATTCCCAAAAAAATTAATCAATAAAAATTTCGACCAAGGAAAAAAGAACAAAAGCTGATTAGAGTTATTAACACTTGGATTAGAATCAGTATGCAACATCAAGTATTTGTGGCTCAACTTACCAAGAAAATATGTAATATTAAGAGATTAATCATTAATGTTCACCTGTGACACGAGTGGGCCAAGGAAAGCTTGTAAAGGGCATTCGATTCAAATTGGAAGAAAACCGCTCTTCAAAACCCCTAAATGACAAATACAGAAAGTGATGGAATTCAGAAATATTCTATACCAAGATCATAATGTATTGTAATATGGAATATCAGCAGGTTATGCAGGATTTGGAAAAATCTTGTAGATGCCAGCTTTGAGCTCAAATTATTGCGATGAATGAGCCCAAATAGGAAAACAATGTCATACAAACCTTTCGCGCTCCAAAATATAGACATCATCACTTGGCACAAAACGCAATTTGGTTTCCCGAGTTAGGACACCACACCATAAACCTTGCATAACGTTAAATGCCATGTTGATAAATTTGACCCATCTACCAGTTATGATTGCAGAGATACTAAAGTTCACATTCCTACGTTGGACTGATACTCTTAATGTCGTCCCAACCGAAGGAAATTTGCACAAAATATCCCTGGGCAAAGTCTGAGGTTCTATGTGCAAAGGAAGTGGATTTTCTATTTCATCATCCAATCTGCACATTTAACAAACAATAGTTTGTTTAGTTTACTGTAAAAAAAAGTATGCAGCTGTTTCAAATCAGTTGATTGTCGGTTTCTTTTTTTCTTTTTTAAAAAGCTGAAAATAGAGTTGAAAAATACTCCGTGACTCGTTTAAGATAACAATACAAATAAAAAGTGAAATAATTTGAAAAAAGAAGTAAATAAGCACTGAAGGGCAACATTTAACAAGACCAAGTACACTCACTTCGATTGGATTTGAAGAGGGGGTGCATCACTTCCATCCCATATATACAGTATCCACTCATCTTCACTGACTCCAGACACATGAAGAATCTATTTAAAAAACAGAATATACTTACTGCAGTTTCATACTTTCCTCGCAATCACATAAAACGCAGAACATTTTAAGATGTAGCACACTACTACAACCTTGAGATACAATTTTGCAAGCATTAAGTAACAAATACAACAACATTACTCCTGTGCCTCAATAGCTTCCGCAATGCAGAGTGGGGTAGGTGGGCGGGGGAGGATCGGATGTACGCAACCTAACCCTTGTGTTAGCAACACAAAGAGACTATTTCAGAATGACCCAAGATGGAAAATTGTGTGGAGAACTGCATCGAAAGACAGCTATCTCACAAGAGAAAGAAGCGCAGCCAAACCATTATACTGCTAATAATATACTCGACGCCATAGAATAACAGCGTAATATTTGTATAGAACCAGTCAAGTGCTAAGTATTAGGCTTTTATTTATTTTGCTAGAAGAAAACTGAAACGTTAAAAATGTCTGACTGACTTCATGCAAAGATAAATACGGAGTATTTGCATAGGAAATTTGAGTATTTAAAGGTACGCATACATACATCTGGCACTATATTCATATTTTACAAAGTTTCAGAGAGTGTAAACGATCATCCACAATTAGTGGAAATCCAAATTCCAATATTACTTTGCTTTTTATATCCATTAATTTTTTACAGGATATACTTTGATCTATATCCTTATAATGCCTTATTATACATAGAGTGGAAGAAAACAGATGAAAGCACCATAATAAAAGTAGTACCTTGCAGACCAGATCGCAACACTGTCCTTCCTGAAGTTGTTGCAACAGAACGGAATCCTTTGAAACTACAAAACATAAACAAAAAAGATAAGAATCTGACGGAAAAAATATACGAGTAACACACTTTCTTAACAGAGATATTCATTTGGTGAAGATTATTAAAAAAATAATAATAATTCAGAGTGGACAACTGAGCACCATAACCAAAATAAAAGTCAGGCAGACAGCCTTTAGTAGTCCTAGCCTGGGTTACCGGATTAGCTTAATTGCCTAACGAATCGCGAATCAATTCGCGCGAATTATGAATTCGAATTACATTGAATTATGGTGTTTGGTTATAATTTTATCAAATTATGCTCTATTTTGAGTGAATCGAGTACTCGAATAATGAATTCAAATCGGTCGTATTACGAATCGGGAAACCATGACTCCTAGCAATAAGTCAAAAACGGATCATAAGGCTGCAACAACTCTATAACGCGTTGCTGCATTTCAGACTAACCAACAAGATTATTCTAATCAAAGTCAACATACGATACAGCAACAACAACATCAGAGCCGTAATCCCAAAATGAATTGGGGTTGGCTGACATGAATCATCCTTTAGAACAGTCCATATGTGGTCGCACATTCATAATGCAAAAATAAAGAAAAGGAAAAATGGAAAAAACAACAACTGGGGAGCAAAAAGGCAATTTAAACCTATATGTTTTAAAATGGAAGTCCGGATTTCTTTTATAAAAACTTAGAATTTAAATCGAGATATAAAGATTAAAAAGGTTTTTGAATATCGGAATAAAACTTAATGGTCAGGAATATCTTAAAAGTACACCAAGTTTATTCTATAAGAAAGTTATTGTTAAAAACATGTAATAAATCCGAAACGAACAAATAGATTTTTTTAAAAATTAAAGAAACACTATTACTAATCTTACAGTCAACATACGATATCAACAATTTTTTTTGTAGAAATTACTAATCTTTCTATGTTCAAATTTTGCAATTCTTTTTAGTTTAAGAAGAGAGAAAAATTATCACAAACGACTTCTGGAAGCATTACAGGATGATACAATACTAAAGAACCTTCCCCTCTTTACTATTACTCAATCATATAAATCTCATCTGCAGATGCAAAACCACACTACCAGTGAACCAAGACAAATACATGATACATCCACTTAGATACAACTCAGTGACAAAAACCCCAGCACATTTATTTTCCAGTGTAGAAGTAGAGATTTATGACAAGTCAAGAACAAGCTACGTGCAATCAAAATGAGTATACCCATGATGATAGAAAAAAGATAGCAAGGCCATGAGGGTACCTGTACGAAGCTGAACACCAACCACCCATTTTCTAAGCCCCACAACAAATGTCATGTCCTGGTTTCTTTGTCGAAACATATAAGAAACTTGATAAGGTTTACAGGTTTCACCATATTTCCCTTCATAGAGGGCAAATGAAGAAAATCTTTTGTTGAATTGAGCATATGTCTCAGCATTATGACTTTTCATCTGCATATAAACAAGTCACTATGTGTTACACTTGCCAAAATTACCACTGTGTGAGGTTGAGAACAAGGAAATGAAAAAAACAAGGTAAGTAAACTAGTGTACTGAACATATAAAAGCCAGTTGGCGTTTGGACTCTGGACTGACATAAGATAGCGCCATAGCGCTCGGAATTACGAAGAGTGATCAAGAGACATACAGCCTTGAGGCAGGAAACAAGGGAGGCCATAATTACTGATAATGCCGATAATAGGCGTCAATTTTCAAAACAAAAGAACTTATAAAAGCATGTTTAAGAAAATATAAATAAAGAAAATAATTCATGATACTCATGTTGAGTGTGGTAAGTAAACACCACATATAAAATTCCATCTTTTTTAGGGTTGTGACATGTGAAGTCCAGTTTCATCTTAAAAGGAAGCAATAAACCTCAAAACATAAATTAAAAATTTTGGATGAAAACAGAAGATCAAGGATGAAAGATTAAGAGAATTGAACATACGATCACACGGGAAACTTGGATAATGTCTCCACATGACTCAATCTGAGGAAGCTTCTCTTCATTTTCAGCAAATATATTAACTACCAATCCACTATCATGGTATGTCTCGTCCACAATTCTCAGTGACAAAAACCAATCTGTTAAGAAAAGAAAATATTTATATGTAACAGAAGAAAATTAATGCCAGAAGCCTAACTCAGAAAGTTAACACATGCATCCAAAAACATTTAAAAGGAAAGCTTTCGTCGGAAAAAGAAACCGAGTAGCGAGTCAGATAAATAAATCCAGTCACATAGAAAAGCATACATGACAGCTTGGAGTAGCCTATGGTTCAAAACCTAAATTTAATACCAAAATCTTATTCCTTGAAGCCGATTATTTCACACCCAATTTCTCACATAAAAATTCATTCAATGACCTTAAAAACAAGACTAAATAAAACTAAAAAGACAAAAAATGCTCGAAAACAAAACACAAACATCATTAAATTCAGAATAAAATCTAGCTCAGTTAAACCTTTACAAGGAATGCTCGAAAACAAAACAATACAAAGCACAAACTCATCATATTCAGAATAAAATCTGGCTCAGTTAAACCTTTACTTCGACTTTTCATCAATTTACTACCAACCCAAACTTGGGGGCAGCCATAAGTCCGGCCTTTTTATCATCACAGCCAGTAGCGGATCTAAGATGAAGCTACCAAGGATAAGAAAAGACAAGAAATGCTCGAAAACAAAACAATACAATGCACAAACAACATCAAATTCAGAATAAAATCTGGCTCAGTTAAACCTTTACTTGGACTTTATCATCAATCTACTACCAACCCAATCTCCGGGGCAGCCATAAGTCCGGCCTTTTTATCATCACAGCCAGTAGCGGATCTAAGATGAAGCTAGCAAGGATAAAAAAAAAACAAGAAATGCTCGAAAACAAAACAATACAAATCACAAACAACATCACATTCAGAATAAAATCTGGCTCAGTTAAACCTTTACTTCGACTTTTTCATCAATTTACTACCAACCCAATCTCCGGGGCAACCATAAGTCCGGCCTTTTTATCATCACAGCCAGTAGCGGATCTAAAATGAAGCTACCAGGGATAAGAAAAGACAAGAAATGCTCGAAAACAAAACAATACAATGTACAAACAACATCAAATTCAGAATAAAATCTGGCTCAGTTAAACCTTTACTTGGACTTTCTCATCAATCTACTACCAACCCAATCTCGGGGGCAACCATAAGTCCGGCCTTTTTATCATCACATCCAGTAGCGTATCTAAGATGAAGCTAGCAAGGACACAAAAAACAAGGAATGCTCGAAAAAAAACAATACAAAGCACAAACATCATCATATTCAGAATAAAATCTGGCTCAGTTAAACCTTTACTTGGACTTTCTCATCAATCTACTATCAACCCAATCTCGGGGGCAGCCATAAGTCCGGCCTTTTTATCATCACAGCCAGTAGCGTATCTAAGATGAAGCTAGCAAGGACACAAAAAACAAGGAATGCTCGAAAACAAAACAATACAAATCACAAACAACATCATATTCAGAATAAAATCTGGCTCAGTTAAACC
>JAOWBH010145493.1:0-12790 GCA_028566215.1 Silene coronaria | reverse complement strand
ACTCTGGTGGATAGCTGTCTGCATATAAGATCCCAAGCAATACGTATAGTTGGGTCTGTGAAGTTGCCGTCACTGAAACTATCTAAAATGACTGTTGAAAGCCTCTTAGAATGTTTGGACATGTATCCAAAGGTTGTTCCTTTATACTCAAGTACTGTACTATGTGTTCTCTATTAGGTTTGGGAGTGACTTTTCATTTCCACCAAAATCACGATTTATACATCTCATTCCAGATAATATTCGAAGTCATTCATATGGCTGGCTTCTCATTGTCTTATGCTCTGATTCTGTCAATCATTGTATGTGCAATTTCAGAGTGAAGCCGATATTTTCCGTGCCTTGTTTGGCGTGGGTCAAAATAATGGAGATCATTCAGTTGGCATTGTTGACAATTTTTACCATGAGGTTAGTTCGTCTTTCTATGACCTCGCTTTATGTGTGTGTGTGTGCGCGAGCGCGTGCGCATTAGTGTGTGTACTTGTGTTTGCTTGCATTTAAATCAGATTGGTAACTTATTCTTGTGCTGCCTAGTAAAAGCTATGTAACGATAGGGCGAGGCCATAAGATTTATAAACTAAGTAAGGTGAACATCGCTCCAAGATCGGACCAAAAATTTAAAATAGGTGGACTGAAGACCGAAAAATTAAAATAGGTGGACCGAAGACTAGACCTACATATTTTAGTTTTGGACCAGATCGAACCCAAAAAGAGACGACGGTCTTGGACCGAATTGGACCGAAAACCATGATTTGCCTCTATTACGTCTACAATAGTTAAATTTATATTTCACTAAACCAAATATAATGAATGATCAACAATTGTAACCGTTAATGTTAAGCTGCGTTACGCCGACACGGTAGGTTGGGAGGTGTATCGACACGACACTTGACACACATCTGATACGACGATTATGAACATGGCACTGACATGGCTTTGACAATTGGAGGAGGCACGAAATAGCGATGAAAGCTTACCTTTAGATTGCTGCAATGGTTTGTTCGAGGCTTACAAACATTGCAAGACGGCGTGGTGGACAACTGCAGAGGCGGCAAGCGGGTGTCCCGTTGTTAGGCTTTGCATTGTCTTATGCTTTGGTGTCGTTGTTTTAATAAGTTGGCCTTTGACTTATGAGCTTTATCTAACCGCCTCACTCAATAATATCTGGCCCTTTTAATGATGTGGCATATATCTATTCTTAATTCTGGGTGCAGGAAGAGAGAATGTCAAGTGGGTACTGACGGGTAGTAGAATGCCCCTCACCAATTTATTTTGACTTTTTGAGTCTTGACATGCTTCTCTATCTATCTTTTTATATCTACCAAGTTCAAGGGCTTGAGATATCCAGCGCCGTGTCGTGTCCACATTGTACGGTCAAGACACTACGTTGACCGTGTCCGCATTTCCTAAAATTTCAGGGATTACGTGTCCCACACTTTGTCGGAGTGTCTATGTAACACAGATATTATGTAATGTCTTTGGAAGCTAACTTAATTGTCTCGTAAGGATTAGTCTAAAATAACAGAAAATTCTGCCATTCAGTTCGAACTCAATTGACGTCTTGATCTGAAGACAAACTACATAAGATGAGGACCAATGACCACACCTAAATGAATTCGGTCTGGGTTTGGGTCTTATCCAGTCTATTTGACTGGTTCGAACAGCCCTAGTTCATTCAAGCATATTGTTGTCTTTTTATGATGAGAATTAAATGTATTTTTGAAAGTGTGCAAAGAATGATCTTTTGTGGTCTAGAGATGTTGTCATTGCATTGGGTGCGAAACCACAAAGACTAAGGGGCGTTTGATAAGAGGTATTCAAGAAAGGGAAACGAAATGGACCGTTTCCATTCTCTTCATTGATGTTTGTTTGATACCTGTTTCCATACGCTTTACTCCCTTTTCAGATAATTTATACCACCCATTTCCTTAGATTGATTCCCCCCATGCTCCCAAGAGTTTCTCAAATTCAAGCCTAGAAACCACATCAGGTGGTTTGTTGGGGTGGGGAAGGGATATAAAAGGTTGGGCGTGAGGTTCAATGGGTAGGGATGTGAATTCTGACGGGAGCAAGTGGGCTGGAGAGGGGAACCGCCGATGAATGGGAAGGAGGGAGTGCTGTCACTGTTACTGATGGTGACACCTGTGGGGGACCTGGGGGTGGTTTCATGGTAGCGGCAGTGGAGTTAGGGTGGTTGGTGGGTTGAAGAGATATTTTGTCATTCTCTTACCTATTCAATATCAAAAACATGCGAGGGAATGAAGAGTTATTCCTTATTTCCCATTATCGATTCCATTCCCTTACTCCTCCACGAACCAATCGCCCCCTAATCCCTCCTAAGTTATTATACTTAGGTAAATTGGTCAATTCTACTTCGTACGTGCTTTGTTAATTTTATTAATTCGTTTTATTATGAAACATTTATTTGCTACGAGTATCTTATATGATTATCAGTTCGTAATCTGTTGGTGATTTGACTCATATGAGTTGCATGGTAATTGAGTATCTATGATGCATGTTTTATCTGCTGTGTTAGGGAACATGGTTAAGCTTTGTAAAAGTTATTTATTTCGCATTTTGCTAAATGCAGATATCTTGTCATAGATGCTGTCTGTCAAATAACTCCTAATTCAATGTTGGTATTGATGCTTTTTCCTCCTGGATTTTCTGAGTCCTAACTTAATAATTGTAGCTGTAGCTGCCTCCAATTAAGCCGTTTTTATCAATTAGCTCCATTCTGTCCTCGTTTCTTTTGGATACCATGAAAAATATTTCCAGTTTCTAACTAAGACCATAAACCTATTCTGTATATGTTTCCTTTGTAAGCTTCCAGAATGTATTTTCATGTGGGGCCACTTTACAGGTAATCCATTAACACATGATGATAGTTATATAGACGAGTCTAGGGTAATGGTTTGTTTTAGATAAGCAGATGAGCAATTATACACCGGCACATATTTATCGCTGTTCATACATTTGGTATCTTATGTCTTCTTTTTCAGATTTTTCAAGTGAATTTGCAATTAGTTTAGCTTCTGTGTAAGATGTCGTTGTATGACAAATATGTTCTGTAAAATTCTGTTAATTATTTTAAACCAAAATTGCTTTACTAGGCTTGCTTTCTGTTTCAGGTTGAGCCTTGTGATGATGGGAAATTCGGTTGTAATAATCACAGAGTAGCTGGATTGATAGTTTTGGCCGTCTCCGCTTCCCTCAAACATGAAAATCTCCGTTGTCGAATTCCACGAAAAATATTTTCTTATGCAGCTGCATTCTTTGGACGGATCTCTCATGCTTTTGCTGATATTATTGATGCCGACTCCCTTTTGAAATACTTATCTCACTGTGGTATAACTGTCTTTTTGTCTTGCATGATGACCATTGTGTTGTTAGATTCTACCGGAGTACATGTTTTCATGTTAACAGTTCTTGTGACATACAGGTAATTTGTGTTCTGAAGCAGCACAGTCTGAATCTGTATGCCAACTAGTCGTGGGTTCAGTTTCTAAAGATCAGCTACAGACACCTGTGCTCATCTTGGATGCTGTAAATTTTATTTCTTCATCTGTCAAAGGTCTATGGGGCCTGGTAAAATCTGGATGCACAAGTGAAGTTTTGAGGGCATTAAGGTGACCAAATTGTTTGTTTACCAGTTTACATATGTCTCTATTTGTTGTTGCCATTTTGCGCCTTATATGTTAACACAAATTCTCTTGTTAAGAATTAAGATTATCAAACTTATATGGGGTAGTTATTTATTTAGTCATTTTTTGCGAGTTAGTGGGTATACTTGAGTTTAATTGGTTTATCACACATTATATTAATATAAATTGCCTCCCACGAGATGAATGCTTTTTTCAAAGCATCTTGTGCATGCGAATTCTACATATTGTTGGCTACATATCGCTAAAAGAAATGTTCAGAATATCGAAATGCATGTTTGTTTTATACTTAATCAATGTAGAAGCTGAGAGATATATGTGGGAGGGAAAAATGTCATACAAGAGATCATCACTTAAAGACACCTCTTTCACATTCACTAAAGTTGTGTATCTTAGGAACAATTGTGAATGCTCTTTGAGTCAGTTTCATTATTTTTTAATCATTTGTATTTTTGTATTCTAATTATTAGGTTATGGATAGGGTTTCTCGTGGTTGTGGACAGTCTCATTATAGGGTTACCATTGACCCCTGAGGTATTAAGATTTTTTCTTCGTAGCAAACCCCAAATCAGTTTGGGATTAAAGCTTTGTTGTTGTTGTTGTTGTTGTTGTTGTCAAGGAACCGGAGGTTTTAAGCGTTTTTATGTGGGGTTTGACGGAGAAGAGGCATGAGGCTGCAAATTTTTATCTAGTGGTGTTTTCAAACTCATCCTTTCATGGTTAATCTTTTCATAAGAATGTTATAGCCTCTTAAAGTTTCAAAACATCAACAGATAATATGTGGACCCTAATCATGTTTTTGGGATTCCTCCTACTTTTTTTTTCTTTCCTCTGTTGCTGTACGATGCAAGTTAAATATGCTGGTGAGTCTTCCATGACTTCCATCAAAAGGTGACCAGTAACTTGTGTGGTCATTTATGTCTTCTAAATCATCTCGTTTACTTGGTATCCATGGAGTCAGCTGTTTTTGAGCTTGTGGCAACGCTGGCATACTACCATAGTACCACCACAGTTACACCTTTTACCTATACAAGCATCTTTTCCAATGGTAGCCTGTTAGTTTTGTTGTTTGGAGCTAGAGCCCGGTGAAATGCGAACAAAACTTCCCTGGTCTTCTGTTTTATTATTCTGTATCAAACTTCAAAAGAAAGATTACAACTTTCATTTAGGTGCTTGAGGTTTGGGATAACTTCATTTGCTTGAGGGCCTGCTGTTTCACAATTTCCTTGTTCTGGTGGCCTGTGGGATAACATAGTCAAATTCAATCTAACCTAATGATGCTTTAAGCATAAAATTTGAAAGCAAACATTAAAGTGAATATTCAGGTACTACATTAAGCTTAAGAAAGAATATTTGCTATTTAAGATGAATTTTGGTGAATGGTAAGCAAACTTTTGGGCATCAAAGTGTAAAATAGGTCCAACCTGAGTGGATCAAAAGTGTGATTAATAACTTGAACTTAGGGCACTTGGTGGAAAGTTTCCTAACTTTATGTAACTTTGCTTCATTTATATTTCCAGGTGCTGCAAGGGATCCCTGAGAACTATAAGCTTTGAACCAAGTGAATTTATGGGTGCAGTAGCCTTTGTACTTCAGTATATACATATAGTGAAGCTTATCTCTAAAATATGGGAGAACTTTGTCACTTCCAGAAAACGCAACTTTTATCAAATCGGGCAATTGGACATCCTATTTGCTAAACTTGAGGCGTCACTCCTTGGTTTCAAATTCAGATTCTTTGGATTGGAGAAAGAAGACGAGCTTTACATATTGGAATTGGCACTCCTAAGCTATGTCATGGTACTTTCAATCTTCCATATGCACTGCACAGTCTTACTCAAATTAGGTACGACAATCACTCTCCTGGAGGAGGACCTAAGAACTACTAAATCAAGAGTCTTCTCCGACTTCTTGAATCAAATATCAGACTCATTCTCCAAAGATGATAAATCTTTTTCCAACCCTTCTACTCTGAAGAAATTGCGCGATTCATTTGTTCTCAGGGACTTCACCCTTAGTCAGAGAATCAAGCAGGTCAAGGCAGAACTGGTTGTTATTGGGTCTGACTCGGTTACTCCTTTGAGATTTATCCCGGGATTGCCTGTGGGTGTACCTTTAGAAATGACTTTGTATAATGTTACTAGTGATCATGTACTGTGGTTAAAGTTGACATTCGCTGACAATATTACTGAATTTGTTTTCTTAGCTATAGAAGAGATTGATGAACGTCAGGAGACGAGGCAAGTTAAGTACAACACACCGTTTTATGGGACACCGAAAGCTAAAGCTTTTAGGTTGAGGATTAGTATTGGCATAGAATGTAAGTCGGATAAGTTGTGTCTGGTAAAAGGTCATGGTGGTCCTGAACATGCCTGGACGTACATTAGCCCAGAAGTAGACGTGTATTTTGTACATGATTGAATTATATTAAATTAAAATTTTGGATGATAAGAATTATTGTTCAATGTTCATCCTATCCTTGCATATCAAAATTAGCACTTAGACAGCACATTATGTCGGTTTGCGTTTGTGCAGCCAATAACGATTCTCTCGACCAGTAGTTTGTTGTGCAGCAGCATAAAGTGGTGCCTTCTAATCCATCCCTCCAACGTACGCCTATTTCTTGTCATCCAAATCATGATCACCATAATTGTAATGTGGGAGACGTTGATGTTGCCAATATTGAGTCCATGAGTCTTTTTCTTATTTGGACATTGTTTTGCATAATTATACCCTTTCTTCTTGCAAATGCAACATCTATCACCTTTTAAACCCCGTCGTTTTTTAAAGAACTTGCACTTCTTAGCACTTCTTATTCTCTAACATAGGAATCTTTTTTTCCATTTTTATGGACTTAGAATATTTAGCAATTAGTTTGATTGTAACGTAACTAAAAAATACTTCTTTCATTTTTTAAACGTAAGTGAACTATACATCTGATGTACATGTACTACATTAGATAATGTAATTTTTGAGCTTTAAGATAAAGTTTTTGAATTTTATTTTTTTAAAATTATGAATTTTATTATAATAAAGTTATCCTTTTAATTATCACCCCACTTTTCTTTCTTGCCCATTTTTTAAATAATTACGCATCTCTTGTTTTTTTTATACGAAATGCTCATAAATTCTCTAAAATTACAAAAAATAAAAATAAAAAATAACGCAATGATGCATGCCTAATGCCTCAAATACATGTCTCACTTCTCAGTGAGCAAGGTCACGCAACCTTCACTTGTTTGTGAAAACAATCACTCTTGGAATGAAAATTAACTCAGAAATTACATCAATAGCTACTTCACAAAATCACAAGATAATGATGACATTTTGTCCCATTTCACAATAATCTAAAATCTAGTTATCACTCTTTCACCCAACATAATTCTTGATGCACAAGCATGGATAAATCTCCAAAACTTGTGCATATTTTAATATATGGACCTTTATCTACCAGTTGAGTTTTTAAACTCCAAAACACTAACTTCTAAATTCCACAACGCTGGCCAGTAAGCTGAATTCTTAAGCCATGTTACAAAGAGCTCGCATCGTGTTACTAGCGACATCCAACAGCTGCAAATATTCATCAGCTCCATCTACCAGACACTGCAGTCAGGCAAACATGAACGATTACTACTTCCTCAAGTTCCTTCTGTAATGTGCATCAAACTTAATTAAAAATTCTAACTACAAAGTCAGTTGTGTTCGAGCATGAGGTTTTTGATCACAAATTTTGCACCGGATCCTAGAAATATCTCTAATTGAAAGAACTGTTCTAAATAATACTCCCTGTATATGAGTCAGCTAACCCCATTTGCCCTTTTTTTTCCTGCAGCGGAAAATTAAGCCATGACTCCCATGAGGGCTCAGGGCTATCAACCGAAATGAAGAGGGTAAATGACCTGAATTTAATGTACAGAAAAAGTAATATGAGAATGATCATAATCACCATCACCATATATGAAAAAGCAGACTTCACATCTGAAACATCTGCTACAAGGCAATAGATTATTTAATGACATATATACCCTCCTGGCCCCTCCGCTGAAAATTGATAAAAGCATTATTTTCTCTCTTTTTAATTGCAAGCATAAATTTTCCTATGAAGGCAATAAATCTGTAATCTAAGCTTTGCACATTTGAACTAACCTCTAAACATCAAATCCAGCCTACCATAACATTAGACAAACATAAAGATTATACCTTGTCTACTTCACCCATCTTTTTGAAAACCCTAGTCTTCTGCTCATCTGACAAATCTTCTGCGCCCACGATAAGATCAAATAACTGCGAAGTCACAGTGAGAAGTTAAATGTGGTCTAGTATTAGATATATATAAAGAAGAGTGGAATTCAAATGTAGGGGACCTGTGAAATTATCTGAGACACTGGATAACCTTCAGAGATAACATTATTAACTTCATTGTTAGCCAAGTCAAAGTTACCACTCTTGCAAGCAGCCAACAGGCTCTGAACAATCTCCGGTGGGATAACCTGTCCATTAAGGAGTTCATATTTGGTACCAAGAAAAAGGACCGAAGATGTGACAAAGACAATGCCTAAGAAATGGTAAAATAGAGGACTTGGATCAAAGTCAAAGTGAGGGAACATTAACAGCTTAATTTGAGATTTAACTCAGAATTGGTCGCTGTACCGTGACTCAATAACACTTCAAAATACGGGCACATATTACCTATAAAACCTTTACAATTGAGTTGAGACACAGTGCCGCACATGGTACAAAGATGAGGTATCGGTTGCATGAGAAAACTGTTAAAAAGTCATGGTACCAGACTATCAAGGTGTCAATGATTTAATGTAGTGAGCAATGTAATTATAGAAAATCCAACCCATGCCTTAGTTATTCACTTCTTGAGATGTGAAATTAGGTTGATTTCTATATTTGTAAATTGTAATCCATGATCGCTCTTATTTTAAAGAAATATATCATTTGCAAATGCACTAGTTCAACGAATCTTTTCAAAATCAACGTGTAGTAGTCATAAAAATATGAGTTAAATAACATGATATTTGCAAATGTCGATCGTCGCAGCAGAAGTAGCCCCTTTTTTAAGACATTATGCACCAAAAAACATGAAACAACTTGGATTCCATTACTGGGCTTTACATAAATATATCACAGCTCACATCTAAGAGGGAGATAGACCAATCGCAAACCCAGTGAACTCCATTCTAAAACCAATAGCCAGCTCAGGTAAGAAATTTAACTTGAAAACCAATTTGTTCTTATTTCACCAATGCGGGATACTCCCACAACTCACCCTTTCCCATCAATACATGTCAGACATGAGTAAATGGGAACAAACAAAAAAGATGACAGATGACTATTCCCTACTCTGACTGATCTTATCCAATATAATGTCTCTAATTTTCCATGAAACTTCTTTTACTATCAAAACTCAAAAGTATTCTCCACTTAAAGATTTTATAACAACAAACAAAATTTTGATAAAAAGGGTATTACGGAATAGAAGTATGCCTAACTTTGATTTCTGTGGAATTAACATTCTCTGTTACAAAAAGATGAAGTGACAATCCTTTATGAAGACGGCATAGTAATGTGGCAAGAATAGAACCACTCTAATGGTCATATGCAGGAGGTGAACCAACATTTGAATATGAATTTAATACATGAATAGGGCATGCAAAGTAGTTAGAGAGAGGGAACAACATCTTTTGTAAAACATACCCCAGAGACACTAATTAAATCCTCAGAGGATATGGTTGATCCATATAAGCGAGCAGCACCCTGTTCATGAAGCAACCGATTAATTTCAGTCATGAAAGTGATTGCTAAGGACAGTGAACAAAGGACGCCGTTTAAGAACCAAAGCACAATCAAAAAAATCTAATCAGAGTTAACACCACACTGTCATGGATAACAAACCATCAAGCTATCATGTACTAAGGTTGGTTAAAACAATGGACGTGAATTTTTCAGAACATGATATGCTAACTTCCAACATATTTATTAGTTTGAATATGGAACATAAAATCTTCTGAATTGAAAGCAAAACTCATTGGTCAGTTCTACTCAACATATTCAATTAGTTTTACCTATCGTGTGTACGAGATTGCTCAAAAGCTGTTAGTGCAGACAAGCATGTTGTAAAAGGTTGCTCTCCTCTTTTCGAAACTGGAAGTGATAAGACTGTTCTCTATCTTATGAGGTATGACCAATGGTTTGCAACATCATCATAAGCCATGACCTAGAATTAGAAGAATGTTTCCCTCTTCAATTTTGCTTTTAGGAGTCAGTGACACAAATGTTGAAGAAGGTTTTAGTAATGTCATGCCAATGTACTCTGATCTCCACTACAGATATAAGAATGTTTTACGTTCTAGATTATCATCTTTTGCACATCAATCCTTCCATACAATGAATTCTCTTACACTGTAAAAATTAGGCATGCAGGCATAAAGCTAGCATTACAAGATGTAAACCAATTACAGCTAAAGCACCTAAGTAATCAGCTAAAAGCTCGCCTAACAATATCAGACATGAGTTATAAGCACTGAAGAAATTAGTTACATCCCCATTATGACAGTTAGATGTACAACTCAAAATCCTAATATTAACCCAATTTGATCTGTTCTACTATCCAATTGTGGTTCCCAGTATATTCTTACTAGAGTTCGAGAGCTTAAGTAATCAATTAACTCCTCATCAGAAAAAGACATACAGCTAAAAATCCAAACACTAGCTAGCAATACAATCTGTGGAGCCAATTTATCCAATTAGAGGTACTCAAAATACTCTTACTAGAGTTTAAGCACTTAAGTAATCAATCATATCCTCATTATCACAAATATGTACAGCTCAAAATCGTAATGACTAACTAGGAATTTGATACAAGGTATTGGCAGATGCTAACCATTCAATGTTCAAGGTATCGCAAATTATAGAACAGGTGAAGTTTAGTTACCTGCAAATATGTAATGGCCCGACGAAGATCACCTTGGGAAATGGAACTCAAGGTTAAGAGAGCCTTCATAAATCACGATTCAATTTCATAAGGTATTGGTCAATAAGACAAAGGCCATAGTAGGGGTGACACAAAAGCATGAAAATATTAGATACGCCACCTGTGGATCCAGATTGAGGCCTTCTTCATTGCATATGTGCAGAATACGACCTCTCATTACTTCTTCAGGAAGAGGATTGAATCTAAATTTGGCACACCGTGAAGCCAACGGTTCAATGATCCTGCAAAAAAAACCAGTGTAACACTACATAAGTAACACTTCTCGTTCATGACTGCAACTACAATACAAGAGAAACTGGAGTTCACACGTGCACCTTTACTGTTACAACATATTACATACTGACTTTATTTTATAGAACAAACCCCAACAATCCTTTCAACTACCTTTATATAAACAAGGTTCTTCAATATGCTGCGAATGGTCTGTTCATTACGCCAGTATTGGTCCTACAGCTATTATTACACCTTCTGAAACTCTGTCGAGTTATTTAACAAAGCTACTTGTGTATTAAATTTTTTTATTATGTTCGCCTTAGAATCTTAGAAATGCTGATCGGCAAGAAGCTAAACTTGTCCATATCAGACACAGCTAGATTTAGTCAACAAGAAAAGAACTCACATTTATCACTCATTGGAAATAAAATAAGAGGGCATATAGTGTTGGGACCTGGAGAGGGATGGAGTTTACTCAGTGACATCGTCATATAGACGTCCTCTGGAGGATGGTAACAAATTAGTGGGTGTATCAAATTGTTCAAGGAATAAGTGGTTGTGGAATAATATATGGAGTTGAGATTTTCTTCTGCAATTATGTAACGAGGCTCTGGTTGCCAAGCATCATACTGCGGTGCGTTTGGATGGTATGGATGTGTTGTGCCGAGCTAGAGCTGATCAAACTGCCCAAGCCAAACCTGCTCCGATATCTTTTCGTGCTTGGGCTGGACATTTGGCTTTAAAAACCCACAGCCCAAAATAAGCCCAGTATAAAATTATGTCAGGTATGTGCCCATTGTGTAGCCCGGTATTTTTGGCCCAACTTGACACGAATTCATTACAAAGACGTAAAAGAAGCGAACTGAGAGGATGAGGCGTGAGACAATTGTGAGAAGGGTGTAAGAGTTGCACGGGGAGATGAGGTATAAGGCGATAAGGATGGAGGGTGGGGGCACGGTGAAACAAGGATGGGAAAACCAAAGGAGAGGATCAGGGAAATCAAAAGTGGACTCGGGAATGAAGGAGGGGATTTGAGTGGGTATCAAGATTTGGTAAGAATGAAGAGGGAATGAGGGATGCATCGGATGGGGGCTACAAAGCAAGGAAGGGAGATGTTCAAACAAGGTGTAGCGCAAGAACGAGGGGAATTAGGAAGGTGATCGACAATGATTGTCTATTTGTCTAACACTGATTGAAACATCGAAACAACGAAGACCAGGGCGTAGTGAATTATTTTTAGCTGCGAATAAAATTTCCTCTCTTTGTAATAATTTTCATTATATTGGTTTTTTCTTTTGTTAGTTGGAAGTATAATAAGGTTGCACATGAGCTCACCAATGCTAGAGTGCTAGACTATGACTTCTAAGGCCCTGTTCATTTGGACTGAATGAGATCTGAACTTATCTAAACTTAACTTATAAGATCTGAAATTATCTGAACTTAACTTATAGGATCTGAACTTAACTGAACTTAGATCTAAACTTAACTTATAGGATCTGAACTGAACTTATAGGATCTGAACTGAACTTATAAAATCTGAACTAAACATATAGGTTTCGAACTTAAATTATACTCTCTCCTATTCTACATAATCTTCCCTCTTTCCTTTTTTCATCTATTCATAATACCTTCTCTCTTTCCTTATTTAGTAAAGTTTTATTCTTATTTTAATCACCTCACCCCAAAACAATATCCATACTTTATCATATTTTAATCACATTACCCCAAAACAATACTTATTTTAATCAACGCACCCCACAATAATACCCTACAATACCTTCCCTCTCTCCAATCACATCATACACCCTTAATTCTTGTCCCATCAATGAATAGAAGGAAGTATTAACTTATAAATTAACTTAACTTAACTATTATTATTATTATTATTATTATTATTATTATTATTATTATTATT
>JAOWBH010145482.1:0-12791 GCA_028566215.1 Silene coronaria | reverse complement strand
ACTTAATGGTTAAGTGGACATTAGTTTTATATTTGTATTATTTAATTGTTAAATAATCAAATTAATATTTAATTATAAGATAATTAAATATACGACTTATAAGCATTTGTAGGACAAATATCGAAAACCGAAATGGACCCTTATAAGTCCATTTGGACCGGTTTTTTCATGCATGAAATGGGCATTACATGTGTCATTATGTTTGACATAATTCACATGTTTTTCCACTATCTTTTTGCCTATATATACCCCCTCCATTACCCATCATTTGATGATGAAAAATAAGAGAAAAATGGCCTATTCTTAGTTTGCTTGGCCGGTTATGAAAAGGAATGAATGGAGATTCATTTTATTTATTTTTCTCTTATAAACTACACATATACATTCACATAATAATAATAATATATGATACATATTATTAAGAATAATATTCACATATTATACAAGGTATATCCTTCTTATTATCTAGTTAATAATAAGTAGGATTTTTGGGTTAATCTTGGGTGCTAATGGAAGGAGGCCTTCTACATTGAAGGTTGGGTAATGGAGGATCATGCCATTAATATTAAGCTCAAGAACAAGTTTTAGTAGGTGACTAAAACTTGTGCCCATTTAATTCCTAAGCAATGTAAGGTTTTTTCCTCCATTCCACTCTTTATTGTTCATTTTTTTATAGCATGCATGTTACATAGATCACAAATTTTAAAGAACAAATTAAGTTGTAATTTGTTTAACTAATTAGAGGAGTCTAATTAGGGTCTATGAACTTTCACTCAATTTCAGAATTTACAGCATTTCAGAATTTGTTTTGCGTTATCAAGTACTTACCAGTTACTCACATATTCTATGATTGGCACCATGACACCCAAAAAGCCTATCAAATGCAGACGTGTTATACTATCCATTAGTTAAACATATATCCAAGAAAATTTAATTAGTGTAGGTAATAAACACGTGCCTCCCAAATCACCAGCTGCAAATTATTGTTTTCAAATCAGGTTCTAAAATAGTTGGGTGAGTTTGGCTGTGTAACTATACTGATTTAAAACATGTATTATCTCCCACAATTCTGAACTTCCAAAAATTAAGGACTCTTGGCTGTTGTAATCATATAGTTAGGACATTATATACTAATCTCCAGTTTGCATATATCACTATATTTGGACTAAATCATTAACTGAACCAGAAATTTTAAACGTGACGAGTTACTTACCGTTACTGTCAACTGTGCGTCCATCTACTCCAGCATGTCGCAGCTCAAGCCAAACACGGTCTCCCCTATCAAACATAACAAGTTATGTAACTCTAGGTAATAATATATACTTTCCTGAATAATAAATAAATGCATGAGTTAGTGTTAATATACCTTAAGATCTGCACATCCATAGGTACTTACTCCTCATTACTCCTCCTTTGAGCTTTGTTGATAACAATCCCTATCTGTCATAATTTACTACCTGTGTGTATAATAAAAATATTGTTTTAACAGTTAATGTAATTAATGGCTACGTCTTTCTTTTTGCTACAATTTAGGTCTACCATGATATTATAGACTTTTCAACTGTTACATGTATCATCTATACTCACAGGAAAACGACAGGTGACACATGGTTCACCCATCTCACAAAAACGTAGAACCTCTACTTTTTCTGGAAATGGTATATTAACTTTCTTTCAGCAAATGCTTAGATCTTAAGTTAACACTTCTATGTAATTATTCATTGAGTACACATTATGATAATATCGTACTCTAACATTAATGTAGAAAATGCTAATGAGAACGATGAGGTTGTCTCGATTAATGGTAAGCTGCCACATAACAATAAAAACCTCACTGTCACTATCTAACTATTACACAATTAATTTCTCTAACAATATTTTTTTTCTTCCTTTTAATATTCGTGGCTAAAGGTGAACTAAATTTCAATGCAACTAAATTTCAATGCATTTGCTTCATCAGTTAGGCAAATTACACCATCCACTGCCGTGCTAACATCAGGTATGAATCAACTATTTCACCGTATAACATGCACAATGCATAAAACCTTATAGGCAGTTAACTCTAATATTATTTATATTTGAGGTTCACTTACTATTTTTAGAATTTTTGTAATAATCCAGTGCATCGTGGAAGCTGTAGTAGATCGCCTCTCTCATCTGGAAAACATATTATACAAAGCCAAAGAATAATTAGCTCATCAATCCGAAACATCGATCAAGAAAATGATCAAATGGAGATGGACAATTCAAACGTTGTAAATCCTACCAATTATAGTAGAACCACAATATACGATGACACAGAATCAAGTAAGGAGGAAGACGATGACTACGAAGGTATAAACATTATTGTAAAATCCGTTATTTTTATAGGACATATAATTACGCTTGACAAAATATAAATACAACAGGGTATTTCGACATCGGTGATGCTATATGGACATGTGAAAAATACAAGTCCTTAATGTGGTATCAAGAAAGAACCTTGAAAGTCAAAACACCTCATCTCCCAAATTCTCCGCATGTTGCGGGAACGGAAATATCACCTTGCCTCCATTGAGTAGCCCACCTGAAACACTTACTAATCTTTTTTCTAACAACAATGCAAAAAGTAAACACTTTTTAGCAAACATTCGGGCTTATAACATGATGTTTTCATTTACCTCTATGGGAGGCAAGATCGATAATTCAGTGAACCAAGGGAGAGGAACATATACTTTTAGACTCCACGGCCAAAACTACCATAGAATAGACAGTCTTTTACCAGAAGATGGCTCGCAGCAAAAGTTTGCTCAATTGTATATATATGACACCGACCACGAAGTCCAAAACAGAATGGCTTACTTCAGGTATGTTCAAGGATAACAATCGTCTTATTATATAACACTACATCTTTTATTTCTCTAATGACATTATACTTTATTGAGTACCTTAAAATTGCAGGCAAAATCCTTTGGATGCGGATATCGTCAAAAGTATTCAAGACATGCTTGATGAATATAACGTCTTGACGAAATCATTTAGAATGGCGCGAGATCGGTTGGGCTACGACGATAATGCAAATGTCAAGCTAAGGCTTATAGGAAGAAGGCAAAAGGATGCTAGAACATACAACCTGCCAACTGTAGATGAGGTTGCAATGTTAATCATCGGAGACGTTGGAAGCTTTGATCAAAGAGATTTAATAATTGAGGAAAAAGACGGCACATTGAAGAGAATTAATGAACTTCATACTTCTTACCTTGCTATGCAATATCCCTTTTTATTCCCAAAAGGAGAGGACGGCTATACTGTTGATATTGGTTTTAGCGACGACACCATCGGTAAGAGAAAAAGTATTAGCATGAGAGAGTGGTTTTCTTATCGAATTCATGAAAGAATAGATGAACTTACCACTATATTATGTGCACGCAAATTATTCCATCAATTTTTAGTTGATATTTTCACAATGGTGGAAAATGAAAGGATTGGCTACATTAGAAGAAACCAAAAGAAATTTAGACTCACGGATGCCATTAATAGAGGCGAAGATTGCATTTCTTCCATTGGTAAAAGGGTGGTGTTACCTTCGTCCTTCTCCAATGGTAAAAGGTTTATGATAGAGAATTATGGAGATGCTATGGCAAACTGTAAATGGTTTGGCTTCCCTGATTTTTTTATTACATTCACATGTAATCCAATGTGGCCAGAAATTGTAAGACACGTAAAGGAGAGAGGTCTTAAACCCGATGAAAGACCTGATATTATTACTCGGGTATATAAGACAAAGCTTGATCAATTTATCAATGACATCAAGAAAAGAAAAATCTTCGGTAGAGTGCAAGCTGATATGTTGTTATATACTAAATATCTTTTAATAATTATATTATAAAAAAATAAAAATTTATACACTAATTTGCTATCTAATATATCTAATTGTATTTTGCATGCAGTTGTGTACACGGTGGATTTACAGAAAAGGGGATTACCACACGTACATATTGTGATTTGGTTGCATCGAGACGACAAGATTCATGAACCGGAAGACATTGACAAGTTCATTCAGGCTGAGATTCCGGACAAAGAGCATGATCCGATTTTGTACAATGTTGTCACTAAATGTATGATGCATGGTCCATGTGGTGTTTCTCACAAACAATAACCATGTATGATAGACGTAAAATGCTCCAAGTTCTTCCCAAAGGAGTTTTCAGATCACACATCCATAGATAAAGATGGATTTCATGTTTATAGAAGGAGGGATGATGGAAGATCTGTAGTGAAGGATGGAAATTCTCTAGATAATAGATACGTGATATCATATAATCCGACACTTTTGATTAAATATCGTGCTCACATCAACGTAGAGAGGTGCAGCCAAACATCATCAATCAAGTACTTATTCAAATATATCAATAAAGGACCTGATCGTGTAACCGCATCTATTTCAAAAAATGGAGAGGTTATGGATGAAATTAAGAACTACTATGATTGCCGGTATGTTTCCGTATGTGAAGCTGTGTGGCGGCTTCTTGGTTTTCCAATTCACTATAGATGGCCTCCTATAGAGAGGTTGAGATTCCACCTCCCTGATGAACAAACTGTGGTTTTTTAGGAAAACGCTGAAATTGAAGATGTGATAGACCGACCTTCAACAGATAAAACAATGTTCTTAGCATGGCTTGATCGAAACAAAGCAGACGAGAATGCCCGACTACTAACATACGTGAAGTTTCCGACAAATATGTTTGGCACAACGACACCAAAGAGTGGACTCCTAGAAGACGTGGGTTTACAATAGGTAGAATTTATCATGTTCCTCCAAATTTGGGAGAGAAATACTACCTTAGAATATTACTTAACCACGTTAAAGGGCCTACATGCTATGAAGAAATAAGGAAGGTAAATGGAGTGGTACACGATACTTTAAGAGACGCGTGTTATGCAATGGGACTACTAGATGACGATCGTGAGTACGTTGATGCAATTGATGAGGCAAGTAAATGGGGGTCAGCACATTACATGAGAAATCTTTTTGCTACACTATTACTAGCCCGATGTATGTTGCGGCCTGAAATAGTATGAGAACGCTCTTGGCAAAAACTCTATGAAGATATTTCAAAGACGTTTCCATCAAAATCAAGGTAGCATTTATTATCTAATTACCAACTCATTATTTAAATTTTTGTCAATGTACAACACACATTCAACATACATCAAATTTGTTATGTCAATACCACAGCGACACACTTCATATTTATTGGTTTATATATGTAGATTTAGAGCTTACTGATGACCAATAAAAGAATATCACGTTAGCTAAAATTGAGAAGATACTTCAAAAGAATAGAAGTAGTCTTCGAAAACACCCTAATATGCCACTGCCTCATGACGACCTTATAAATGAGACACATAACAGACTTCTTCAATCAGAGCGCAACTATGACAGAGAAGCCTTAAAACATGAATATCAACAACTTCTCGGAAAGATGATCAGTGAGCAAAGAGGAATATTTGACGAGATAATGGGCGCAGTTTCCCAAGGAAACGGGGGAGTGTTTTTCATTTACGGCTTTGGTGGAACAGGGAAAACCTTTATTTGGATGACTCTTTGCGCAGCGTTACGCTCGGCAGGAGACATTGTGCTACCAGTTGCATCAAGTGGAATTGCATCATTACTTTTACCGGGAGGAAAGACTACTCATTCAATGTTTCATATACCTCTGCTTCCCACGGAGAGCTCTATATGTGAGATAAGGCAAGGAACTGAACTGGCCGAGCTACTACGTCAGACAAAACTTATTATTTGGGATGAAGCTCCTATGGTTAACCGTTTCTGCTTTGAAGCATTGGATAGAAGTTTGCGGGATATCCTACGTTCACCTACGGATGAAACATCTGAAAAGCCATTCGGCGGCAAAGTCGTGGTATTTGGCGGTGATTTTCGGCAAATTCTTCCTGTTATTCCTAAAGGCAGCAGACAAGAGATTATTCACTCAGCAATTAACCCATCCTACCTGTGGAGTTTTTGTAAAGTTCTCAAGTTGACCAAGAATATGAGGCTTTTAACAACCAATACAGAGGTAAACTTAACTGAAATTGCAGAATTCTCAGATTGGACTCTAAAGCTCGGAGATGGTTTACTTGGTGAGCCTAACGATGGGGATGCAACTATTGAAATTCCAAATGACATACTTATCCAAGAAGGAGACAACCCCATTGCTGCTATTGTTGAAAGCACTTACCCATCAGTTTTTCGAGAAATATGGAATACAGACTACTTTCAAGAAAGAGCTATTCTTGCTCCTACTCATGAAACAGTAGAGATGATTAATGATTATATCCTTCGTTCAATCCCAGGCCATGAAAAAATTTACCTCAGTTCGGATAGTATCTGTAAATCCGAAATATTGGATGCTTTTGACGAAAGTGCTTACTCAACTGAATTCTTAAACAGTATAAGGTGCTCAGGAGTACTAAATCACGAGTTAAGACTAAAGATAGGAGTTCCAGTGATGCTACTAAGGAACCTAGACCAAGCGGTTGGGTTATGCAATGGTACCAGACTCGTGATAACAAAGCTAGGTGAGAAAGCAATCGAGGCAAACATTATATCGGGCAGGAATATTGGCCACAAAGTTGTCATTGCTTGAATGACCTTGAGCCCTTCAGATACTACTCAAATTCATGTCAAGCTACGTCGCAAGCAATTTCCAATCGTTGTATCTTTCGCGATGACAATAAACAAGAGCCAAGGACAATCTTTGTCACGGGTTGGATTGTATCTACCTCGGCCATTTTTCAGTCATGGACAATTATATGTTGCCGTGTCCCGTGTCACAAGCAGGCAGGGCTTGAAGATACTCATTTGTAACGATGATAATGTTTTAGGAAATACTACGAGTAATGTAGTATTCAAGGAGGTTTTCGAGAACTTGGCATGAGGTACTGCATATATTTTGGCTTCGTTGTTTAAACTAGATTTGTTCTACCTATACTTCGTAGACGTATCTTATCTATCATTTTTTTCCTATACATGTTTATGAGTCAGCCAATTTTAAACATTTCATTAATAAGTATCATACACTAATGCGTTGCTTATATATCTACTTCATCCTTTGTCAGTTACAGATAGTTGCTATAGTCAGAAGAACAGACGGAAGATACCATCATATTCGTCTGAAACGTATGTTTGGTAAGCATTCTGTTAAATTATTTCGTAAAAAAATTGATGTTACAGTCTTATATATATATATATATATATATATATATATATATATATATATATATAAAGATCATAATATATTTTGGGTTTTTGTACTAGAATTTGTTAAGGTAGTATCTTAACTCATATATTATTACGTGAAGACTTACTCGGGGCTACTACATCCCGGATAGTTTCTATTTAATTTGCTAACTGTATCGGGGCCTAGCCCCTCTTTTGCACCAAAAAAAAACATTAAATTATGATATAGATAATATTTATTTTTGCTAAACAAGACCGTATCCTAACTCTATAATTTCCTTATTTTACTCCACATAGTTATGATAATATTAATAATTAAAAAACAATTTAAGATTGTGAGTATATAAATCATATCAAAATTTTGAACCTTTATTAATTTGAAAACAGATATAGTTCTTAACTTTTTAAATATCATATAAAGATAAATATATTTGAAATAATTATTTAAGGCAGTATCTTAACTCATAAATAATTTACTTATTTTTCACCCTATAATTGTGAAAATATCTATACTTAGCACAATAAGACTGGGAAGATATTATATATATGTATATATAAATCATATCAAATATGTAACCTTTATGAACTTCAAATCTTGAAATAACATCTCCCCCAAATTGGTATATACCTAACCCTAATTAAATCAATATCATAAACTAAATAAACAAAAGGCCTCTGACAATACCTAGCATATATACCTCACAAACATAACCTATGTATTGATATATCTACTTCATTATAAGAGACTTAACATACACAAAACCCAAATATGCCATATATACAGATATTGAACTTCCATCTGCCCGATGAAAGGATAGTTGTGTTTGGGGAAAAACCTAAAACTGAAGGTGTCATAAATAGGCCAATCAGTATGTTTATGGCCTGGATGGACCGCAATAGCAAAGATGAAAAAGCCCGACTACTTACATACACAAAATTTCCAACAAAATATGTGTGGCGCATGGACAGAAACGAGTGGATACCAAGAAAACGTGGAGTGAACATAGGTCAAATCTATGATGTGGCTCCAAATTCGGATGAAAAATATTGCCTTAGGATACTACTCAACCATGTTAAAGGACCCACATGTTATGAGGATATAAGGACCGTAAATGGAGTGTTATATGATACATTTAGACATGCATGTGATGCAATGGGACTACAAGATGACGACCTCTAAATTATGGTATGTGTTGACATCACACTAACTTACTCTTTGGATTATGGTCATCTATTCGAATTATGTGTATATTTTAGATATACTTACTAAACGTTAGTATATCAATTATTAATAAATAAAGTTATACAAATACAAACTTACACGTATTTCTTTTCATCTCAAATTGACACAGGCTTTCGTATCGCTAGCATGGAGTTTCAGCAAACTGGAATATGTCTTCTTCCCGTGACAAATCATTTCTATTTTATGAATTTCATTTATGCCTCTTTTCAGGTTTTTAGATTCTTAATAAATAAGACTTCATCCAAAACTTTTGGCAAATGTTAAGTGGGAAATTATTACTTATTTGTAACCATTTAACGAATTACTTTATGTTAGTACCCTGTCTCAAGTATCTCTGGAACCATTCAATGTTGAAAATTTTCAATTAACGTTTGATAACTACTCAACCTATGACAAACTAAAATACAATCTTCAAGATATATAAGTCTAAGTTAATCGATAAATTAGATAGAGAAACAACTAAACGAAGGTCTTAGTGGTGGAAATGATTCTTTGTACATATATTTTAATATTCGAAAATTAGTTTCAATTGAAAATAATACCGGATTTCTGGAATTTACGAGTTCAATTTCTCAAAAAACCAATCATAATTATGACTTAGAAATCATGTGCATGTCAATTCCCCGGATTATTATTCTAGAATTACTTATCGAGGTCCAATTAATTTGAGATTGGCAACTCCTTAATTGATTGATAACAAACAACATGAGATTATCAAATCTTCTATTAAGCTAGACATGCAAACAGTAGATCTGGAAAAATCAAATAGGCCTTGAATACGCAATAGCTTACCTCATTGTGAACGTGTGTATGACTATCACATTTGAAGGCGGCAGAATACTAGCAAGATCGAACACATGCTGATCAGAATGGAAACTCTTGCTCTGACCATCATTATTGAGGATCTAAGACGCCGTTTTGTCACGATTGTTGTACATATAAATAATAGTGATAATCTTGATTCAACAGGATGAAAAAAAATGAATTCGTTGAAATGGGAAATTGAAGAGGCAAGGCGGTGATGTTGTTTTTGTTGCTCCGGTCTTTGTTTTGTTATTTGTTTGGATGCTTCCAGATAGATAATGTTAGCTGCCTACCATACGCATTCTTTTGTTGACTATATACGGACAATACGGATTATATAAGTATCCGTATTGTTAGAGGTTTTCCGATATTAACAAAATACTTACATTACACCCTATGAAAAATTAATCTATTGAGATGCAATAAAAATTACTACGAAATCGTGAAACAAATCTGAATTGGCTTAAATTGATACAAAAACTTAAGAGAGGCGGTTTCTTAATAGTGCTATTGAGAGACGTCTTACATAATAATGAGAGGGGGTAACTCATCTTCAATTATCCAAATTTGATTCCATCTTTCATTATCCAAATTTCATTATCATAATATAGTTGTATTCAATAAAATAACATTATTTCATTATTTTAATTATCTTAATTTTAATAATACTAAGTGTTTTAGATAAGAATAACTCATCTTAAAGTTTTTATAAATGTATTCATCTTTCGTGTTCAATCTCTTAATAACCGTGTACATTAATAGACGCGCTCATATAACTGATATAAGTAGCCAACCTTAAAATTAACGTGCGTAAGCACGAGATCTACACTAGTACATATACTAATTAATTACATACAATCTATTACCCTCACCTCCCTCATGGCTTACTACATCTGCTAATCATCTTGGTATTATGCATTTGATTTGTGAATCACATGTTTTAATTATGTTATCTAAGGTTCAACCTGAATATGGTATGAATATCATAGATGTAGCCATCCGTAACTAGTGCATAACTTCTGTATACGATATATTATTATATAATTATAAACTCATATAAACAAGATCTTTACATGTATATCCGTATACAATAATGCTTATGATGTGTAGGCTGGTAGGGGATCGATTTTAATACGTGGATTCATGATTCATCCATAATTGATACCATAGTATATATTACTCGTATTTTTAATTTTGGGCACACTTTGTTTTACGGTTTTAAAATTCAGTTTATAGCTATTGTTTGAGCTTAACTTTATTTGTGAACCATGAAATAAAGACAAGTTCTTGACAATTTTATATGATCAAGATAGAAATTTTGAAAAGGACATATCATATAATTTTGGGCCGGAAGTTCCAAAAGGTTTATATTATATAGATGAGCTGATATGTCCATATAACGACTTTGGCCTGAAGTTCAAAGTTTTAAAGGTGTGTAGTAATTTAACACCGTCTCATCGATATAATATACTCACTGTATAAGTATAAGTGGCCAGAAGTCCCCATGTAAATGATAGTGACCTTCACAATTGCGATTTTTGAACCGCATTTGAGTTTCAAATGTATAAAGCGGTCTTTAATACAAGAGAAAATTATTTCTGAATTGATTATTGTTCACCTTAAGTTAAACAATATAATGAGATTTGAAATTTAGTCAATTCCTTAAAGTGAATGTGACATCTCATATATTTTACAAATTATGACCATAATCATATTTAATCGATCAATATTATTTACGATCAAAGAAAGTCGCATACTATGTTTACATAATTACACCTACCTATATTGGTGGTTAATAAAATTAAGGTTGTGACTTGATTGTTTGCTACAGAGACTTGCTTAAAGTTGTTTGAGATATCACTTCATTTGTGACATCATATCTCTTTATTTATGACATACTCCGTATGTAGGATTTTTATAAAAATAATCATTTAGTCTCTTGTTTTAGTGATTAATGATCATATGTTAGTATGTTGTTGTTCTATGCATCTTTCATATCCTGTATGACTATATGCATGTTTTAGTTTGGTTAATAAGTTCCACTTAAAACCTTTGAGCTAACGTAAATTAATTAGTTGTTTGCCATATTAGATCACTCCTTTTATTTGTTAATAAAATGATCATATATGTAATATGCAACATAGTTTGATTTAATTATACTATACATTGGTATCTATTCGCTTCAATACTAATCAATTGTTTGAAGTACACTTTACATGATTTGTTATTGTAAATTGCAATGAGTCATATTAGAAACAATTACGGTCATCTAAAAAAAAAAAAAAAACTCATAAGTGGATTTCAATGCTTATATTATGTATCTACTTTGATTGAAAACATTAGCATCAAACATAAAGATTCGTTAGTGCTTGACACATGTCTTAAATCAATTTACATAATAACCACATATGAAGTCAGACTTGTAATATCATGTAAAACGCTATACATCAATCACAACTAACTGTATAATTATGTATGGATAATGGTATTATTTAATTGTGATAGTTCTAATAATTGTTTATACTCTGTAATTGGTTTAAACTTACACCCTCTGTTAGTTATAATGTTTGGTTTAATGGGTTAATATATGATGAGTTTGAAGACAGTAATTTATTTGAAAGTTAAATTATGTTAATATTTGTTGAGCGTCTGATATAATAATTATATATGAAAATACTCAAGAGTAATATATTCATGTTCCGTATTTGAATATTGATGAGTTTTGCCTACATATATGAGACACTTATTGTGTTCTATGTTACATCCTTTATCTAGTTGGATAAAGTATTGCTAATCATATGATTAGCATGGAAAATATAGTCAACTAAAAATTTGGCATGTGATAAGTGACGTTTTTTTAAACACGGCCAATATATATATGAAAAGATTGTCATGAATTGTGGGCAATTAAGAAAGTTGACATGAAATGGTTATGATGTGACAAATTAAGGCTATCCGGGTTCTTATTACACCCGTTTTGATAAACCTGAAGTTTATCCTAAATAATAATAATAAAAAAAAAAACATAAGTGCTGAAGTTCACTCGTGTAGAAATTTTATGAAAGGCGAGACACTACACTGAGATTGAGTATATATGATATTGGAGATCGAAACATTACTCGATATTGAATAAAGAACTTAAATTGATCTCTTGTATTAGGCGATGTGATTCAGCACATTTAAAATCCAACTGCATTATATATTACTCCCGAAATATTTTGTTATTGTAAAAATGCCCATATAAATTTTCATCGGTGATATGAAAAATTGAGGTCTAAGATGGTTATATTTTTTACCATCTTAGGAGGAGAATGATAAGGAAAAGCTGGTAAAAACAAACAAAAATGTTATCCCCTACTGAACCTGAAGTTCAGCAGTTTGTTTTCAAATATGAAATATATACATCAAATAGAGGTTTATGGAATTAGAAATGATGGTATTCATTTTGTTATGAAGATGTATTATGATACCAGTATGATCACCTTATCAAAATGTGATATGTTCATACATTGAAATCTATGA
>JAOWBH010145471.1:0-12792 GCA_028566215.1 Silene coronaria | reverse complement strand
ATTGTACATGGGAGTTGGATTCCGGTGAGTTGCAAACTACCACAGGAATTAAACACCCGCATGAACCAAACGAGGCCAAATACTTACCAAAAAAGAAAATAGGGAAGTTATTGTGAATAGACGGAAATGGAAATAGGGAGGGCTATTATGAATAGGAGGGAGTATGAGACTAGAGTATCTAACAAAAAGGGGAAAGGAAATACGGGATAAAAAAGATAACTTCCTCTTCCATGGGAGGTCTCACAATATCGTGAGACCGTCTTATATAAGAATTGGTGCTGTGGTTGGATGTCCTGTGTCATTCCCAAAAATTAGTGTAAATTGATAGAATTATATTTAAGGAGAGATAACTGGTTCAAACATGTAAAAGGGATGAATTCAAAAAAAAGAGATTTAAATAATATGCTCCTGCATGGTATTGCAGTTCGAGTTTCTCTCGACAATGCTGAAAATTTCTCAGATCAGGCACAGACTAACCGGTTTATGGGTTAGTTAGCAGGGGTATTTGTAATTATTTTTTTTCCCATCACTGAACAATTGTAACTTTTTTTCTTTCCAAAATGAAACTGAAGGATTATTGTTTAAGCTTTTTCTACAAGGGGACTGTAAGATAACATGTCAAATGAGAGCACGCTTGGTGCTTCTTTCAGGGGTTCAACCAGCCTGGATAAACCACTTCTAGCTTTGGTTTTGCCGGAGTTGGCTGCTGGCACAACAGTGTGGTGCAAGCTCATTTCTTGGGGTTCATTTTTAACTGCTCTGCTCCCCGGAGGCAGGGATACTCGCTCTCAGATCAGATAAAGGCCTGGCCTGTAAGCTGGCCCCCCCCAAATGGAGATAGGATTAACCTCAGACTCTCAGAGGGAGAAGGCTAATGCTGTATCTTCAATCTCCAAGGTACGTGCTTTTGTCATTTTCTTGTTGCATTCTTCAAACTTAACGCTCCATTTTCATTAATGATTCCATTTACTTTGTTGCATCTGAACTCAATTTTCATTGTTCAATAATGCTTATGGTTGGCAGATCCTTCACTATATCTTGACTGTATGATTTAAAAAAAAAGTGATACTACATAAACTGTTACTCTATTAGTCTTAGATTGTACTTGTCTTGTGATGGATTTGCATAATTAAAGTGTTGTATTTGAACATTCATTATTTTGTTGGTGAAAGTCGTGTACTTGTTATATGTTTAAGGGTTGATGTTTCTATCTTGGTAACATCAATTTGGTTACTATACAAATTATCATTGTTAATTTTGGGTATGGTCTGTCATATAGAGGTTTATCAGGGTTTGATTTCGTCAAGTTACATCAAACTTTGGTAGAGGGAGGCGAGGACTGGTAAGGGATTTGTGCTGGAACGAAGTGAATTTTCCAATCTAATAAGCTAATGTATATTTTCTCTAGTTTAGAAGTTTAAAGTGTCCTGTCTATACTGATTTGTGGTGTGCGGTAGTGTTTACGGTTTAAGGATATCGTAGTGTTACATCAATATTTGGAAGAGGGAAACGGAAATTGGGAAGGGATTTGGGATGACAGCGAACAATAGTGTGTAGAAGTAGTGCTGGTAAACTTGCTCATTATGTCTCACAATCTCCTACGAACATGTTAACCTGAGTACACTATCACATACACATAAACATGCTATATACATTTAAACAAACTTAATCTCCATTCATTTATTAGGATTCTTAGTAAAAACCCACATTAGGCCTCCTCTCTTTCTATTTTTATCTATTATATCAATTCTCGAGATGTTTTATGAACTTTATGTTTAGCACAAAACTTTTATCGACTTTTTACGTCACTCCCTTTATCTCTAGTTCTCTACCCTTTTCAAAAGGTCTTCAACATTAATGTTGCCATTTTATCAAGTGGTTTTATTTTCCAGGGTAAAATGTTTTCTTAACACAAGTCATCACCGATCCTAAATCATTTTGGAACTGAGCTCCAGTGATGTTTTTTGACCTTCGCTAAAAGTTTGTGACAAGTAACTTATCTTGTGCATAATGTGGGTATCTAATCTTAAGTTAGGTCCTATGCAGACATTCAATTTTCTGAAACAGTTAGCCAGTCATTCTCGACATTGAGACTACAACGTTCTATCTGTTGTATTACTTCTATTGCGTGTTTGGTAAATCGTAGAAGGAAATAATCGTATTACAACTAGTAAATGTATATAACTCTGGCTTTTTTAAATAAAAACTTGTACTTCTTATAAATATGTCAAGTCTATTTACAACCCTGAAGGTTCAATAATGATCCTTGTTAACTCAAGCTTCTACGGCCGGCACGGCAATACAAAGATTTAATGGATCTAATCCAAAGTCAGATTCAAACTAAATGATACTCCGTACAAGATAGTTGTTGGTTCACAATTGTGTTGTACTTGCTTATGCCATTTTCTATTTTTGGTGTCTCAACCATTCATTCATCTTTCTATTTTGGGATAGTTTTCATTTTTCAATGTGTACATCAACCATTTTTTTTTTGTTTTTTCCTACAATCTACCCACTTGTCATTCAAAAACAAGGTCAAATTTGGTCCCTCGTTACCCTTCTTGGCATTGTGACAAAAGCAAAAAGAAATAAATGAGCGGAACATAAGGTAATAATGTCATTTATCTAGAAAAATACACTTCCGATATCATTATTTGGAAACAACTATAATCTTGTGAAAGGCAACAGGTTGTTGTCAAAATGGTTGTTGGAATTACTTACAATCTTTGCTGGTTTTCTCTGTAATTTGTATAAACATTTGCTACACTTCGTATACATGTAGGATTCTATGATGAATGTATATACAAGTTCCGAGATTCAATTTACTCGGCTAGAAGATGTGAATACTTACAAGAGTAACAAAAAGGGGTGAACTGTTAGCTGGTTTTGAGCCATTGTTGTTTTGGTTAAAACTGTTCTTTGTGAAATTCGAACCGTGTTGAAGTTTTGTGGCTTAATTCTTGTGATAACTTCTTCAACTCTTTTGCTAACACTGGCCGCCCACAATAGAAAACCCCTGAAGTACAACATTGATTCATATATATCGAAAGTCCGTTAATGAAATGTTCTATAGGTTATAAGAAACGTGGCTAAAAAAACAAGGTGCCTCCATAGTACATTAGTATAGTAAACTGTTAAGATATAGACTTATTAAATTAAAAATTCACATCTATGACCTACTTCTGTAGATGTTTTAATAAAAATCTGCAGTGCTTTGAGGTCGGTTGATTTTTAGCATCATTCTGTTAAAAGATGTGGTTTTCTTAAATGGACATTTTGATCAAGGCCGACTGAATTCGAGGAGTCCCTTTTATACATGTTGCTGTGGAAGTGGAACATCAATATTTTGGTATAAATTAGTCGCGTGCTTAATTAGTTAGTTCGTTGTAGTTTGGATATTTGATCAACTGATCAAGGAATATTTGCTACCTGTAGGACAAGATAAAAGAAAAAGATCCAAGAATTATGAAATAGTTTACCTATGGTGCTATATGGATGTTTCTTAGCTATTTTAGCAAACACTTCTTTCCAATTCGGTCTTGCAAAATGTGTCTTTACCTGCAGATAACAGAGGTTAAACACATGTAAACGTTAGTACATTCTCTTTTTAATGATCAAACTGCCTTTCCAAACTAAGGTTTGAACATCAATGAAGTAAGAAGAAGCCTCTGTCTTTGACATCTACCAGACATGGTTTGAAGTATTAGATTATTTGGGATGTATTTGACAAAAACGTGATGCTTTATATCTAAGTGCCATTCTACTTTCTATTCCCTTCTATGTTACTTAGATCTGGTTTGAAGTATTCGACATGAGTGCATGTCCAAGTGTCGGAATTGGATCACCTATGAAATTACATGTTTATTCTTAAAATGAAGTGTCCGAGTACATATATGTTCCTCTGAAGTCTTATCTCCAATTTTGAACTCTAATTACTTGGGATACTCTGAATGACTTCAGATTTGAAGATCATCCCACAATACGGCCCAATGAAGAAGGAGATTTGGAAGTCATACCTTAGTACCAGACAAGATATCTACGCCATACTTGGCGTGAGTCAGAGCTTGGACCAAGGTTAGCAAGGTTGATCTTGCATCACATTCTTCATAGACGCTAGTTAGATAGTTGTGCATTTTGATCAAACCCTAAATCAGTCACATAGTAAAATAGTCAGTCCAAATGCATTGAGCTATGATAATTCAACTATTCTTACATGAGACTGTCTCATTGTTCCTTGATTTCATTTCTCTTCCTACATTGTCAAGGGAAGGTCAGTGGACACAATTATCATCATGAGCCTATTAAGGTCTAGATTATAGAACTATTGATTGGGCCTTAAATGACCCTCAGGTGTCAATTAAAGTTTTGGTAGCCTCATATTCTCATGGAATTTCAGCATGAGGCTTGGTGGGTTGGTGTATTACCCACCCTTCAAGCCCACAGGCCTTGCATAGCCTTCGGACTTTCACGTTAAAGGGTGTATTCAACCATTAGCTCTAAGCTTTAAGCTTTTGGTTGAGATGGTCTTCTAACATAGCCATCCAGATATAGGCTCACAGTGTTTTCAACATCAGAGAAATGTTACAGCCTACCACCTTACTTCGTCATGGATAGGAGTATTATTTATGGCATTGTTTTGATGTCTGTTCTAAGAATTTGTAAACTCTTTATGCTTTACCTTATGATCTAAATCTGCAACTTCTTCCATAACTCCTTTGAACCACTCGAAGGAACCTTGCTCCCTAGTGACCCAGTAAAAGTGAGCGCTTTTAACCCTCATCGTCCTTCTGTTTACACTTTGAGGTGTACTAGTCGAGGCAAAACTGGTTAGACTATCAGCTGACGTACTTAATTCTGTGTTGGCGTCCTAGTCACGAAAGATGAGATCATATGAACAGTAAATCATATTTGTATCAGGGTAGTTGAAACTATTTATGTAGAAAACATACTGTTGCTGCCCTGGCATTGTTTATAAGGTCTTTCAGGATGCTTATGAATGGTGTTGCTCCAATTCCAAGTCCCACTAGGAGTAAAACATCATAGTTCTGATAATCCTGAGCTGGAGCTCCATATGGTCCATCAACACTTAATCTAGGTAAACTGAATTGCAGAAAAAGTTGATAAGGTAAATTAGTAAATTATTTAATTTCAGTGAGGTAGACTTTGACCTGGCAAATGGCAAACCAGTCCACGTGATTGTGTTCAGGCGAGTTTTTTAGGATCGCGGTATGACTCGAGTCTAAAATATCTCAGTTCGGGTTCAGTTTATCGAGATTAATTCAGTGAATGTGGCTTGGGTTGGAGTGAAATTCAGATTTAAGTTTTTATTTCAAGTTGTGTGAGATGCATTTGGGTTAAATTGAAACTTATACTCCGTATAACTTAATTATAATAACTTTGCTTTCTGCATTTCTGTACTTTTTTTTAATAGTGAGGTATCATAAGTTTTAACTTTTTAAGTCATTACAAGATTCAGGTTAGGTCAAATAAATTCAGATCATTTTGGGTTGTGGGTCACTTTTGAGTGTGGCAGTTTTGGGTTGAGCTCATTTTGATTTGAGTTGCTTATGAGTTTAAGTTAAATCGATATTCATTCTCAGTCTCTTTTGGTGATGTATATATATGTACAGAAGTAATATAAGGTCCAGAGTTTACCCTCTGGGATTGGGATGGATTCTATCCTCTTCACCAAATGTAAGCCGGCCAATAGAAGACACTGGTGTTTTACCCTGAGTGAATACTCTCTTTAGCTCTCGAGTCCAATCCCCTACACTTCGAATGTGAACGCTGAGGAAGTTGTCTCCTGGTGCCGAGGTAATAGAGAAAGGGTGCCTGTAGAGTCATGTGGGTTCATTCAGTTTCCGATGAAAAATCACACTAATTGGGCGGATTCAGAATTCGGCTTACCATTCAAACTTGGAAATGGTAGGGCACTGTAAATAGATGTACTGTCCACTTTTGTAGTTGAATCCTTGAGGTTTAGACATAACAAGGGTGAAGACATTTCCTGGGAGCTCTGAAACCTGAGTAGACCAGGAAGCAGCTGTAAATTTTCTGCGATTGTCTTACCGCATTGCTTAAATACCCTAAAATTAACAGTGTGCTAGCTCAATGGATTTACCTTGATGATTTTTACTGAGCGGATTTCTGACCTACACGTCCTTAAACTGCGTTCAAGAATATATAGCAGGAGTGGAATAGAAATGTACATCCATGTCTGTAAGCAGAAAGAAAGCAATCAACAGATCTGGCTATTAAATCGACCCGTATAACACTATAACCCGAACACAATTACCCAAATAATGACCTGACGCCAAGTTGACCTGATCTTTGTTGGACCGGTATTGACTCGATCTGAACCACACGACTGGTAATTACCCATGCCGACATAGCCTGTAACTAAAATGACCGAATAATGACGCGCTCGCTAAAGTCTAACGCCTTAAATGACCCAACCCAAAGTGCATAATATGCCTAAACTGTCTCAACCTGAATGACCTGTTTGTCTTGTCTAGTAATCAATATGCTTCTGTTATCTGTTTTTCCATCTCACTAAATGTATATGAGTGATCAAAGGTCATACCGTTTTCTCAGTCCAATCTTGTGTGAGGAACACGAAGAATCCATGAACGAGTAGCAAGATATAGACAAGTCCGAGCAAATGATGAGAGTACCAGAAGGCATTGTAGCCTGCCAACCGGTTGAACGGAGATGGTAGCTTCACCACATTTCTCCTGAAATGGCTTGTTGCCAATGTGAAGGATATTGTCATTAGGATCACCATGGCAATACCGGTAACTCCTTCAATCCCCTTTATAAGATCCCAATAACTCGGCTTCTTGTTGTTGAAATCTGAGGCTATTAGTGCAAACTTTTCAGGAGACGAGTAGATCAGCCGCGGAAAATCACATGTCAGATGACTTCCTGCATGAATTATCACCCCTCCTGCTATAGCAACAGCAATTAACTGCATTCATCGGTACAAATCGATGCTTAAGTGGAGTATATAATATTGAGGCTGTGTTATTTCAGTTAATGTTTTCAGTTCATCAAGATAATCGTTCTGAAGAAGTTGAGTAGGACGTGGTGAGGTTGAAGGTCTCATGCAAGTTTTCAACTTGGAATCAGGGATGACAATGCATGGGCCGCGTTTGACCAGATTCTGTCGGATGGTATACGACCCGCATCTGCGTGTTTCAAAGTTCGCAGATCTAAATCTGGAATAGTCAGCATGGTACGTAAAATATAGCCTATTTACGATTTTCCATACAATAGTTCTCCTGATCTTAAGGGTCCAAAATCTTAAGTATATCAGATTTGACTCATTCGTATCTTTTTTAACGCATCTGGATAAGGTCCGCATCCATTGTCATCCCTGCAAGATCCTCAACATTGAATCCTCACATCGTCTTAGCCTAACCCCACTCAAAACTCTACCTTTTCAAACTGAAATCTGAAACATTTGGCTACCTTGTGAAAGTTGATATTGTCATCGAAAGGCACGAAGAGCCTTGCTCGTGTCGAGCGAAGCCACGTAAGGGTGTTTCGGGATACTGGTAGAAGCACCAAAGCCATGTTAAACTTCAAAGTCTCAGCGGCTCCTTTGGCAGTGCACAAGCAATGGCCCATGACAGCAAACGCAGCTCTATTCCTGTACTGAAGGAACTTCCAGACGAAGAGCGAAGCTAAAATCAGTAACCAGAGCAATACGATCCATACTCTCTGCCAGTTCTGTAGCATGAAGCATCTCAGAGAGAAGCTTACTCTTCTAACCATGCTCACCATGCTCACTGATGGTCGGAAATGACTCACATTTTCACTCCACCCAACTCTTGTACTTACTGTACTTAATGGCTTGCTGTAGTCCATGTATACATCTCTTTGTAGCAGCAGTGCTTCTAACTGCCATAACTGCCAAGAAAACACAAAAATTCAAACACTGTAATCGACAAGTTTTAGGTAAGACTGTCTAATCGTAGGGGTCATAGGGATGGTCTATTTTTTTCTCTCTTTATTTTAATGTACCCTCATTGTTAAATTTGGCAAATGACTCTATCTGTATTGATCCGACCCAAACCCAGAGCTCGAAAAGTGCAACGCCAAGTCGAGCAATTTGATATGACACCATACCAACCAAATGAACCAAAACCCTCTACAGTTATTGTCTAAACTGATCACCCATATCAACTTCAACGACCTAACTCAAGAATAACTTGGAACGGAAATGACCCGTACCCTAAATTATGAATCAACATTGCACTCGAAAAGAACTCGACCCATAGGATCCGTTTGCCAGGAGTTGTTACCTCAATATAGCCAAGGTTTTCAGGGTCTAGTTCTTCCATGATTAAATTTGCATATTCATGGGCTCTTCCTTTTAATGAGGATAATTTATTAGCGGACGCACTTAGCATAATTAGCTGCGAAATTGAAGAAACACACATATATGATATATTAGTAACAAAATAAAATTTTTGATGATATACTAATTTTGATTGGGGAAGTAAATATTAATTATAACATTGTGTTGCTTAAATTCCCACTTTAAGCCGTTTTGTTTGTGTGAAGATTCAGCATGCATAGTTTAAGTATCGATCATTTTTAATCCGATATAACGGTGCGTACCAAAAAAAAAATCCGATATAATGGTTTTATTGAATTTTGAAAGGCCACTTCACTGTCTATGGCTGTTACGGAGCCACCATCATCTGAGCTTTTGGAACTTAGGGTGTGAGTATGTGACTACCTCCGGTGGCTCTCGTAGCCATTGGTATCGGATTTCGTGGGCAGAACGTCATCACGTACATATTTTGCTTTTAAGGTTCGTTTTCTTACAGGTTTATTAAATTGTTTTTACTTCTTATTTGAATTAAAAGACGATTATTACCATTCTGGATACAATTATTATTGTAGATCATTTAATATAGTTTCTTATTTAAAGAAGTAATGCCATTCTCGGTACACTTATTATTGTAGATCATTAATGTCATTCTCGATACAATTATTATCTTTCTTATCTTTTTATAGTTAGGCCTTATTCTTTTCAGCCGATATGAGCTAAACTGAACTAAACTTATTGAAGCTGGGCTGAGCTTAATTAAACTAAATGGAGTTGAGTTGAATTGAATGTAGCTGAAAAGTTGTAAAAAGATGAGTTGAACTAAATGAATGAAGCTGAGCTGAATTGAACCGGATAGAGTTAGCTGAAAATAAATCATAAAGAACAGAACCTAATAAGAGTCTATCCGATGATACAAAATTTTAGTATCTTGACACTAATATATTATTTCGGTTTAGCAAACAGGTGTATCGGATGATCTTTGGTTACGTAACATTGAGGATGTGATTTGCAAGGTAGCTCAACAGTCAGTCATACGATTATTTGTTTTGTTTTTTTGGTACTATTTTACTAGACTAGATTGAAGAACATTTCCTAATGAATAATGATGGCTGACTTTACATCAAAAGATTAATGTTTCCTAATTACAGAAGAAACGTCTCTAGTAGTGGAGATATACAAGTTACAACAAACTTCATTTTTTCTTCTTTTTTTTAATTTAGAGAATATTTAAGTTAGGTAAAGCCAATTATTATCTCGATTATTGCTATATAATCTACTCATATAAGTTGTTCTTGTACTTTGGCTTTGGTCATTTTATAGTTTTACAATATTTTTGCTATGTTGGAAAAGTCGAGAAATGTCAACTCATGGAATAGATTTTAATTCTCTTAACTTGAGTCTTATAAAGTCGTCGAATTTATGGCTAGCTTTGGATGTTCGTATCTAATTATTTTGAGGTGGTTTGATAGTCAATGACCTACATTTATATTTCCCTCATCGAAAAATATGAAATATCGTGGCAAACTGGCGATTCTAGGATTTAAGTCGTAAGGGTGCACAATTTTGCTAAATACCACGCGGACAAAAATGGTTCTTCTAGGTTGTATGACTTGCATCTAAGATAAAAACTTTGTCCGAGTTCATAGCTTCTATGTGAGAATAAAAAGGAGCAAAGAAGGTAAAAATCAAATACCTCTTGGACTTCTTCTCTAGTAATTCTTCCATCTTCATTGACATCAACCCTATTATTAGATTAAGAATAATTTAAAATTACACAAGAGAGGGTAACATGGAAATAGTAATCCCCTATGAGACCATGACTAAACAGACTAAGCCAACGTTACTATCACATCACTCGTTGGTTAAAATGTAAGTAACCATCTTGCACACATTAAATTCAAAAAATAAAAAATAAAAAAAAAATAATACATAGTCAAATAAAAGATAGTTGAAGTGTCAATATCCTAGAATAAAATGGCCAAATTAAAAACTACTCCGTATACATTAATACGACTATTACCTAGTGCATCGAAAATTTAAAGTGTATATCGATATAAAGAATTGTATTAAAATTCTGTGTCAAAGAGAGGTTGTTTTCAGAAATCACCAAATAATGAAATAATAGATGGGAAAAAAAACATGTAAAATGGGTAACAAAGATCATACTCCCTCCGTCTCATATATTTATTTACCTTTTTAATTCTTTGTAAAAAATATTTGCGTGTAGTTTCATAGAACAAAACATTTCACCACGTAAGAAGAACTTGTATAGTGATTAGACAGTTTGGCAAAGAAAAAAAAACGTAATATTATCTTCTTGGGTTTTTCTATACGTGTAGTTAACATCCTAAGAAATACCTTTTACTAATAAGCATTGCATTATGGTACGCAAACACGAAATTAAACATGTGAAGAAATAAACATTTAATTATGATTGAAGAAGATGATATATAGTTAGTCGTACATGTCGAAGAAAATTTGTAATCGAGCGTCAAAACTTTGATCAGAAAGTTGCACCCAAAAATCATGCAATTCTTCCTTGTTGATTTTACATATTCTTTGCCTCTTCCTCCTAGCCAATGCATCAAATATCCCTACCGCAAACTCCTTCGAATCCGTCATCCCTACAATCGAATTGAACAACAAAGTATATAAAATGTCATTGTATAACTCATTTTCCAAAGGGTTAGGAGTATGTAGGAAGGAAGAAACATAAAAAACATAAACCTACAACATACATACCAATGCATTCACCAAAATCCTCCCTAGCAAGAAACCCATCATGAGCAAGTTGGTCAAACTTAGCCTCGACCTGACTGCACAGCTGTACCATGTCATTGTCCACCCTAGTCGTACTTTTACTTATAAACCGAAGTCCCTTAAGTGCCCGTTCAGCCCCGGACCCTGTCCTATGCAACTTAGCCTTAGCCTTCCTCTTCTCCCTCTCCGTCATCACCGGCGGCAACCCCTGCTGATCCCCTGCGTCCGACGAAGCTCTCGACGATGACGACCACCCAAATCTCTTCCTAAATCTCGAGGCAGCCGACATGCTCCTTGACAGCAACCCTCCACCACCGGAAAAAGAAGCTCTCTCCTCTCCCCTGGCTGATCTTGGTGTGGCCGCCCTCGGTGTGACGCTTAAAACATTAACATTGCCATCTTGTACCTCTAATTCGAGCTCAACCAACTCGTCATTCGAGTTGAAATTACTCGGTCGGCCGAGGTTATCGAGGAAATCCGGCAGCATTGACCCGTTAAGCGCGTAGTCAATGCTGCCAGTCTCCTCGTCTTGAAATCGGATGCTTCGGCCGTGGCTCGACCATCTCGAGCTTCCTCCTACTGAAGATAGTCTCATTTCTTTTCCCAACTTCAAAGAACCGTTTGCTCTGTTTTTTTGTTTGTTTTTCTTTTTTGGGAAGATTGTAATGCTAAGGAAACATGGAAGGTATGTCATACGATTTGGTGGGTACTTTGTGAAGTGACGACCCTTTAATTAAAATCATGGATAACGACACTTTTTTTTATAGCAAAGTTGATGGAATTGAAGAGAGGTCGTGAAGGAATGTTGAGAAAGTAGGTGAAGTAGTGAAGATTTCAAACAAATTAAATGAAGCAAATTAATTATTATATCAACACTATAAAATGCAAACTTACTCTTATGTTGTTCTTTGAGATGTGGGTTGGACCATATTTTGTCTTCTAAAATTTGGATAACCACGTCTAGTAGATTGTACAGAGATAAAATCGTATGTAATACTCCCTCCGTCTCAGTCAATAGTGTACAACTGCTTTATTTTCCCTCGTAAAATAAAGCAAACAAAATAAAGTAAGGACAAACTATTTATTAGTACAGAGCACAGACGTAATACTAAAAGGTTGGACTTAGCATCATATTTAACTGCAATTTTAAAATTCTCAACATTCTACATTTTTTTTTTTTTTTGGTGTAAATATGCGATTTGATGTTGAGAAAAAGAAAATACACATTATTTTTTATTTATTTTTTTAATCTTTTTTCTTATTGCCGGTTAAAATTGAAACACACATGTTACCCATGTGTAGATAATATTTTCATAATGAGGCAATGGGTTGACACTAGCGGCCGTAAATTAAGGTAATAGGAATAATGATAAGACGTCTAGCCGTCTACTACCATATATCAATCAATCAATACTATTATATAAATCCAGAAACCAATAGACTTTAATGTAATTAAAGAAATTTAGACAAATTAATTATACTATATAGTTGTAAATCAATAGCACCGTGTGATGGACCCGATCAAAAGACTTTAATGTAAATATTATATAGTTTTGGTAAAGTATAAATTTAGAAAACACCAAAATATAGTGATTTTTAAATATGGTGATTTTCCTTAAAATAAACATGTCCACTTATGGTATTAATTAGTATCATCATATAATTTTAAATTAATGTTAATTATTTAACAT
>JAOWBH010145461.1:0-12792 GCA_028566215.1 Silene coronaria | reverse complement strand
AGTATCAAATATACTAATTATCCCAAGTATATTCCTTATGAGATTTTATTATATTAATGCACTATTGTGGAGGACACCTGCTCCAACATCCAATACATGCTTGGTCATTATGAATATCAATTTATCTTTTATTAGCTCCAAATACTTGTGTTTTCCGCTCTTGTTGACTTGTTTCATACCAAAGGCTTAAAATATCATGAAAACCGAAATAGGAAGCTAAAGACTAGTGAAACAACCCTCATAAGCACAATTAACATGCAAAACAAGGCTAGTTAGGTGGTACAAAATGCGTAAATTAGAACCACATCAAGGTTTGTGGGTGAGGGGTTTTGATGAGGTGTTGGTGGGTGCGAAGAGGGTAGGAATGGCACGCTAGCGAGAATGCCGGCGATGGCGACGGAGGATAGGCACGCCGGTGAAAACTCCGGTGGTGGTCCCGGCGTTACAGGTAATCGTGGGTGTCCATGGTAGTTGTTGATGGGTGGTGTATGTGGTTAAGTGGTGGTTTATGAGTGAGAAGGGAAAGCAAATGGGAAATCCTTGGGGGATAGGGAATCAAATTAGACTGATTTGGGGTAATCCCATTCTGAAAAATTGGGTAAGGGCATGGAAAAAAGTGACAAACAAACACTAACAAAGGGAAAGTAGGGGTTTCATTCCCTTTCCATTACCAAACTGTGATACCCGGTAATTAAGATATGTTAAAAATGATATTGGGATTAGGCAGTGGACACTTAGGCCTAATAAGAACCTTAATGATCATATATGAGGAAATCAGATGGACCGAGTAGGGTAGCAGCGGATCGAGTGGTAGACACTTGGTCGAGTATGACTAGTACTCGACCGAGTGAGATGCACTCGGCCGAGTACAGGCTACACTCGACCGAGTGGGGGCACTCGGCCGAGTGGTGGTGCCACTGGACCAAGTACGGGGTGCCGGTGTAGATTATATTTAATCCATAAGTCATTTCTTCAACCCTAATTCTCTCATCCTCTATCTCATCAACCCCAAATCCTCCCACTTCTCTCTAAAACTCTCCTTAACATTTTCCCATGAGTTCAAGCTTGGATTAGGAGACTATGCACCTTGTCCTTCTTCTTTTCACCATGTAAGTGTAGATCTACCTTTATCACTTAACCCTAACTTTTGGGGGTTTTTGTATACTTCGTAAATTAGTGATTTCAATTAGATTAATGAGTAATTAGTGGATAATAATAGGGGGTTTTGGTTGAAATAATAGTTAGAATGTAGTATGATAGTTATTATACGAATATTGTAGGACGAGACGATTTTATGAGGCGGAATCGGGTCGGATTCGTGTAGCTTATTGGAGTATGCTAAAAGGTAGGTTAATCCTACTCGATTTCAGTATTTGAGATGTATATGTTTGGTGTTTATGCAAAATTAGTCTCACATGTGTAGCGTAGTTGCATTATAACATGTTTAGACATGATTATGTTATTAAACAGGTCGACGTAATTGGGATGTTAGGTGCATTATAACATGATTATTGGATTGGTTCCTTGATTTCATATCGTGGGAATAATCAGTTCATGGTACAATGTTGAGTATTTGATGTTTGATATTAAATGGTGGGAATTGCATGATAACATGAGATTCATGATTTATGAGAAGGTTTATTTATTGGCATGATGTATTGCATATTGTATTGTATTTGTAACTGTGGAGGTTGGAGGAGGTGTTGTGGTTGTGACGCTTGTTGAGGAGACATAAGACAGTTAAGAGACCGTCTTACGCTTGAGTCGCCTATTGGGCCTTCCCACCCCAATAGGGATGTGCACATTAATGGCTTGAGTACAGAGAGACTTGCGATGCGTCACAACGTCGGGCAGGGGTCCGGTTAGCGCTCGGGCTCAGTACTTGGGTGCGTCCCGGTACTTGTTTCGGACTGCGGTCCAAGTTGTACGATGAGCGGTGCTACAGTGCCATCACCTGGTTATGGATGCTGTGGGTGGGTTCCTGACATCGGTATTGGAGATGCTGGTGACTCATGTTTGCTCATAATGTTGCCTCGTAGTTGCATATCATATCATGTTTGTTGTCTTTCATGCCTCATTGTTATATTGAAACTAACGTTTGTGGTTTTATGTGTCACCTATTTCCGGAGTGGTCTGTCTTGATCCATATGATATTTCGATCATATAGGGAGCAGATTATTTTTACAGGTTGTTTATAACGTGATCGGGATTTGTGCCGCACTACGGAGTCGAGTATTTAGACATGAGATAGAGGTAGTAGTTTAGATGAGTTGTATTTTATATTTTATTTATGTCGTTGTATTCACTAAATTTGTATTTAATTTATAAAATGTTCTTGGAATTGGAGTTTTGAAACACTAACTCGGGCAACAGATATGGTGACACTTTTAATTATCTTGGCCGGGTAATTGGGGGTGTTACACAAATGTCCCCTTAGTGTATAGAACCTTCTATACACTACGAGTAACGTAATGATACGTAGCAATTGTTGGATATGAGATAGAATCTTTATCTACATTGATTTTGTTATATTTGGTAGCTAAAAAATTGAAAATCATAAAATTTATTTTAATTAATATATTCCCAAATATGTTGTTATTCCCTTCTACCAAAAAATTTAGAATTTGGTTTTGTTTTACTCCTAAAATTTCCTCTTGTTATTTAGAACTTGGTACGTATTTTCCTTAATTATCACCCACCCATACCACCAACCCATATTAGCACCACCAGCCGCACCCACCACCCACCAACGCATCGGTGAGCATCTGTAGACACCTTGTTTCTACACCTCTTGCCAACCACCCAGAGATAATTTTGCCGCATGTCTAGCATACATTGCAATTTTATGACATTTCGTACTTCCGTCACTAAGTGGCAGTTCAAACACTCATGCCAATTCTTTTGTCGTCATCTATGTGCCGATACGTTCATTTTGACAGTAATTAGAACTCATTTGGAGTCCGGGTGAAAAATCGTTTTCATTTTCTAAAACCGTCTCAACCCAAATTGGAATATTCTGAAAATTCATCGCGCATTTATTATTTTAATATTAATTTTTGACAAATATCTTGCCTTGCGGAATAAGAAAGTCATACATTTTCCTCTTTCCTATTTTCAAACCGCAGAAATCTTTCTTGCTACGGAGGAAAGCCTTCGGGAAAGAACGCAGCAGGTGCTGGGCCTCTTCGATGGGTCGCAACTTCTGATGTGCTTGTTTCTGGGCCTGTTTCCCAACAGCTTCGAATCGTTTTTTTTTTAGGGGAAAATCCCCGAAGGGCAGTACTTCATTAACGATAAATCAAATAAAACGCCGAGTTTGCAGACGCTGGTAACCCATCAGACCATACAACTCTACCATCGACATGAGGCAGAGTATGGGCCAAGGCGTGAGCTACACAATTGTTTAAACGACTCGTAAAAGACCAGATAACACACTCAAACTCATTACAAATTAAGACGATATCATCAATAACCAGTGAAAAACTACTCCTTCCAGTACTCATAGCTTGAAATGCATCAACCACTTGTGAGCAGTCGCTCATCATCACCACCCTTCTATTTTCGTGTGCTAAAGCTTCCTTCCAACCCTCCGCAGTTTGACCTCCCACCTCACCCCTCCTCTTCTCGTTATGCCGTGACAAAAAAGTCTTCACCTCCATCAGCTCATATAGGACATCTTCCACCCTCTTTACCACCTTCGCAGGATCAACACTCGCCTTGTCAAAAGCGACTTTATTTCGGTGCTCCCATAAAGCCCAATACCCCATCATAAATTTACCACACTCCTCCACGTCCAAGTGACGCCACCCCTCCTCGACCCATTCCCGAATTCCTTCCATACCACTATCCTCTTCCCATGTCAAACCCAAAGCATCCCACACCCACTTCGCCACCCCACAATCCCGAAACAAATGGAGACAAGACTCATTAAAAGAACAACAAAAATAACAAAAAAAGGACTCACTTTTAACTCGAGAAGCAATGTTGTCCATTGTTGTCAGCGCTCCGCTACACATTTGCCAGATAAAAAAGCTTGACAAGAGGCCACACAAGAACTTTCCAGAGTCGATTCCATAACCACCTCTCCATCTCCCACTTCGAAGGCCCACACATATCCCTCGTCTCGCCATCTAACGCCTTATAGGCCGAATTCACAGAGAAATCGCCATTCTTATCCAAGCACCAAAACCATGTATCACTCGTAGCATTCGGGCTGAGCCGAATATTTAGAACCCGCTCCTTTTCAAACGGTAGCAATAAAGACTCCAGCTTCCTCACATCCCTCTCCCCACCATTTGGTACCATCAAATCCGCCACAACCATCTCCGCATTCCTCTCTCCACACGGCGTGATCAGCCTCCCTGGTTGAGTCCCAGGGAGCCAAGCATGCCCCCCACACACTCGTGTCGCGACCATCCCCAACTCTATGTCTCAAACCACGATCGAGCACATCCCGTAATTCCCCTCCACGTATAGCGTGATACATATCCCACCTCGGCTTTCATAAACTCGACATCGGGAAAGTATTTACCCTCCATCAATCTAGCCCATAAGCAGGTAGGATCTGTCACAAGTCTCCATGCTTGCTTACCCAAAAGAGCCCTATCAAACAACTTTACGTCACAGAATCCCAAACCCCCTACCCACATAAGTTGACAAAGTTTGCTCCAAGCAACCCAGAAGATACCGCGACGCCTTTCACCATGGGCCCACCAAAACCGAGACACCATCGATCGAAGCTCATTGCAAAAATTAGTCGAGATTTTAAACACACTCATCATATAGATTGGGAGTGAATTGGCCACAGCCTTTATAAGAACCTCCTTACCAGCCCTAGACAAAAATTTCCCGCGTCACCCATGCAGTCTTTTACTGAGCTTATCACGTAGAATATCGGTTATCCCCTTCTTAGACCTCCCTATTACCGTCGGTAACCCCAAATAATGCTCATGAACCTCAACTTCCGTCACCCCTAGAACCTCGACAACCATACTTCTAACATTTCTTGGCACGCCTTTGCTAAACGAGACCGTAGTCTTGTATAAGTTTACAAGCTGCCCCGACGCCCCTTAATAGGTTCGCAAAATGGAAGTCGCTACCTCAGCCTCCCGGGTATTGTCCCGCACAAAAAATATACTGTCATCAGGAAAGAAAAGGTGCGAGATAGCAGGCGCACCATTTGCCACCTGGAGACCATGTATAGCACCCCGTTCAATCGCCATCCTCATAAGATTTGACAAAGCATCCGCACTAAGGATAAATAAAAAAGGTGATAGCTAATCACCTTGCCGAAGCCCCCTCTTCGGCCGAAAACCTCAGAAGGCCTTCATTTATCAGCACAGAGAAGGTCACACTTGAGACACACCCCATGACTCGACTCACCCAATCTCAATCAAAGCCTATGGTAGTCAAGATACATCTCAGGAACACCCATTCAACCCTATCATAGGCCTTGGCCATATCGAGTTTCATCGCCATATAACCATCCGATTGTCTTGAATTTTTTATATGATGAAACATTTCGAAATCCACTAAAACATTATCTGTAATTAACTGTCCCAGAATGAAAGCACTTTGATCTTTCGATACAATATCCCCAAGAAAAACTTTTAGTCTATTAGCCAAAATTTTTAAAACAAGTTTGTAAATAACATTACATAAGCTGATGGGCCGAAAATCACGTATCTTATCTGGCGCCTTTTTCTTGGGAATTAAAACAATATTAGTCAAATTGAAATCATCTGGAGCCAAATCACCACGAAGAATTCCGAGCACAACTTTGATCACATCTGAACCAATAATATGCCAAAAAGACTGATAAAAAAGAGCATTCATACCATTAGGACTTGGTGCCTTAAGAGGGTGCATCTGGTTCAGAGCCTCGACTACTTCCTCTTCTTCCATCCTCAGATCGAAATTCATACGGTCCGTCACATGTCCCTCTAAGCCTTGAAGCATCTTATCGAAGCTCGTAGGTTGAGATGACGCGAAAATATCACGAAAATAATTGTTTGCTACCACAGCCACTGCTATATTCCCTGTCCATTCCACGCCCCCATCATTAACAAGTTTACCAATATAATTCTTTCGCTTCCTTTCCCCAGCTCTCGTATAAAAAAAATTTAGTGTTTCGATCTCCGTCACGCAACCACAACTCTCTCGATCTCTGCCTCTAGTATTGTTCCTCTTGACGTCTAAGGTCAACAAGTTCAGCCACAATTTTCTTTCGTTTTCGGACCTCGTCAACCGAGTGGTTACCATCAGCCAACCGCTTAAGCTGCCTCGTCTTCAGCTTCATCTCGAACCCAATCCTCCTAATGCTAGTTTTCTTCCATCTTTGCAGTTCCCAAGCATGCACTTTAATAACTTCTCCTAACTCCCCACCACCCCTCTCCACCCCTCGCACCACAGCCTCCTCACATCCCTCTTCCCCAACCCAAATTTGTTCAAACTTGAAACCCCTCTTCGGCTCATCACCCCCAGTTCTGCTATAAAAAAACAAGTCTAATCGGGGCATGATCAGACTATTCCCGGTCAAGATGGAAAGTCTCACATAATGAAAAACATCCAGCCACGAACCCATACACATAACGCGATCCAGCATAGACTGTCTGTTATCTTCTCTCGCTTGCCCGTTATCCCAAGTAAACTAATAGCCTTCCCACTCTACATCCCGAAGGCCACAATCATCAACTGCCGCTTGGAAATTGTTGATTTGACACTGTGCTCTACTCCTCCTTTTCATTTCATTTGCAAAAGATCTCGTTAAAATCACCGATACAGAACCAAGGGAGGTCAGACTGACTCCCTAGAAGCCGAAGTAACTCCCAAGACTAGTGCATATCTGCAACCGCCGGCCACCCATAAAAGCCAGTGACTCTCCACTCATTCTCCCCCTCACGAACAAAGAAATTCATATGATGCACCGAGGCCGACCTAAAAGTACAATCTACTTCATTTCTCCACAAAAAAGCGAGACCTGCCGACCTCTACATACTATCCACCTCTATGCCATATTAACCCTCCAAGCACTCCCTCACCCAACTTATCTCACGACCACACAATTTTGTCTCGCACAAAAATAGCATGGCCGGGGCTTCCCTCCGTACACGATCACGGAGGGCAGTAACAATGTCGGGGTTGCCCAACCTCCGACAGTTAAGGCTTAGGAGATTCATTTTGCCGGGCAGGGTTGAGCACCCTCAACCTCCGTCTCAGGTATTAAGACGCCCCCGTATATGTGACCCGGACCGGCAAACCGGACCGGTCCGGACCGGTCGGTCCGGTCCAGTCCAGACCGGATACATTCCGGTCCGGTCTCCGGGTTCACAAAATTATGTTGGCCAGTCCGCGGTCCGGTCCGGTCCAAGCAAAAAAAAAACTTTAATATACCTTATAAAATCTAACCGGTCCAGTCCAAACCCGGAAAAAACCGGACCTAAAGGGTTCCGGTCCGGTCCGGTCTCCGGGTTTGGGATTGGTCGTCATCCGGTCCGCGGGTCAAACCGGTCCGGTCCGATCCGGTCCGGTTTTAGACCGGTGAACACCCCTAACCTTCACCGTTTTGCTTCCCTTAAAACTCGTATCTCTCTCTCTATCGTACGTTTCCCCAAATCACAAGGTTCAACAGACCCACTCACCAGACCCACCTTTCGCTCCAGCCGCTTCCATGATTGGCCACTCCTCCTGACCCTAGGAATCCCTCATGCCCGAATACTCAAGTGTCAGCCAAACTCTCCTCCTCACTGTGAAGTCTCCCTTCCTCATCAGTCTCCATCCGCACCTCCCCTCCCTGCTCCTCTCTCCCTTCTCCAAACATCCCATCACCATATCAGCCCCCCCTCGCATCTACATACTCCCTCCACCTCCAGCCTTCTCCTCCTCGACTCTCACGTCAACACCATAAGCACTCCTCTGCTCCCTCCTGGCACGAGCTGCACTTTTTTTATTTTTTAAGTCCAAAGTAATAGATTGGAGCTTATTTATCATTTGTGAAATATCCGCTTCAATTTCAGATTTCTTCTCAGCTTCGAATTGGGCATTTAAATCCATTCTTGCCTTGCCCCCTAATTCACTAGTCGTCTTAGTGATCTTCCATAGAGAAGCACGTAACCAATCCCCAAACATGAGTTCGTTTTCTTCATATGACCCTTCCTCGCAGTCCTTTTCCTCATGGCTAATAATTCCACACCCATAGCAATAGATTGGCAACCTTTCATATTTAACATCAAAATTCACCACTCTTTTCGTCTTCCATTTAATAGGTACATGAGATTTTAGAGGCTATCTTATATCATGCAGAACACGAATTCTAAATGCCCTATTTAACTCGTTATTCGGTCCAATATCAGCTTCTATAAAGGAACCCTAGCATGCTCCCAGCTTCACCGCATTCGCCACACTCGCCCTCCCCACAACAGGTAAGTCATACACCCGAGTCCAAATGGGAAAATGAAAATGGGGAACGTCAGTAAGCTTACTCGATTGATTCGGTTCGTCAAAACACCACGCTTATTTGTCGAAGTGTCGTGGTTGGCCTTCGAGCAATTTAGCTTTATCTGTGTCTGAGCCGAAACGAAAAACAAAGAGTTTCTCCTTCGCATCAATGACATTTCCAAGCACAGGTTTTCGAGAGAATCCAAATTCGGGTCATAGTATCGATAGCCGGCTTAATATTGATTGATTTCGTCATCCTGAACTTCCATACAAGCATTAGTTCGCTCGCCTCAACCCCCTCCTCTCCCTCCACCTCCTCCCATTCAACCGTCTCCGTACCAGAAGCCTCCTCTCTTTCCATCGAATCATTTCTAGATCTTTTTAATTTGTAATTAGTATAAATAGAGAGCTTTGTTCTTTAATATTTTTTACGCGAGTGTCTCCCATTCTCTTCATTCTTTGCATTCTAGACCATTGTTATTGTTTTCGACATCTACGTGCTTGATTAATCGACCACGTAAGCTCGAATCATTTGGTGGTACTCGGCTTGTTGTGTGACCGACCAAATTTGACCAACTACGCGATCAATCAATCGATTTTAATCAATTTTTATTAACTTCTCCTTAAGCAATTAAGGGCATCTTCAACTTTTATAAAATCCGAGTCGCGTTACCACTAAAAGACAATTTAGTTAAATCTCCCGACGCTAACATGTAAATCTGAGGGAGTAAATCTCACGTTTATTATGTAATTTAGTTTTTGTATTATTTTGTACGAGTTTATATCATTGGAATGTCAAAAAGTCGTAAATATTTTATTAAAATCACGTTTCAAAACCTTTCGACAAAAACAGCAGAGAACTGACGTAGAGAAGAAACGCATCAGCTGATGCGCCTTCTGGAACAGATGCATCTCCTATTGCGCCTCTTTCTAAGGCTGCTTTCAATTGCTGCTCTTCTTCTTCTTCTTCTTTGCCGGGTCCGTACTTCTTCACCCTTCCTTTTCACGTTTTTTTCTCTTTTTTTCTTTTTTTTATTAATGTTTATATACCTTCATAAGTTATTTTATTAATGCCTTTTCGAATTGAATTGCTAATAATCCATGTTAGTGGATTTTTGTCATTAATCTCAAATTCGGGTTTACAAGGTTCAATTTTCAATATCATATCTCTTGAATTCGACCTTTGTACATGTTTTCATTCGTTTTTAACCATTATATCTGGCTAATTCAACCTAAGTTTAACCTTAACAATCGTTCAAATCCGGCCTTTATTTATAATTTGCTTAGTTCGAGTTCGTAACTTATTTAATTTGATTTTATTTTGTAAATCTGACATACAATTGTAATAAACCGACTTTAGTGAGTTCATAATGATCCATGCACACTAAAACATGCTAAATCAGTTCCTTTGAGTCATAGAATTCGCGCAATCAATCGATATATCAAACCAACGAACATTAACGATTTTACGGGTCTGACTTTCACAGTCATAACCCACCCCAGAATAGACGCAGGGGGTGTTATGCCTCTTCCAGATGGCGCATCACCTAATGAACCTGTTCTGAGTTGAATTTTGCCTTTGAAGTCTTCGCGCTGACATAATTCGTATATAATTTCTATAAATCGACTAATATTCCTTATTATCACGTATCACTAATCATACGAGTCAATTTATTTATTTTTCGACACTTTTATTTATTTCATTATTTTATTTTTGTCATTTATTTTAATTTTTTTTTTTTTCGAATTTTTTCATTTTCTTTTTCAAACATCTTTTGGGCATTCTTATGACGTAAAATGTAATTTGTTTCATATTTCTTATTGTTTGCTTATTTCAGATGTATTGATGTAAATCAAATTCGGCCTTCTAATTTTCTTGTTAATTTCACCAACTTAGTCTAATTCACATGATAGGTTTTAATACAATGTTTGTCGCATCCATGCAAATCAACAATATTGAGTATAAACAACGTTCGCAAATATCGAGGCGGGCGGGATTAGGTGTTTGATTAAAGAACTTCCTAATACGTACCCTCACCTCTTACGTGGAATCTCTGTGAACATCCGCGTTCATTGGCATTACGAGAGTCATTCTAGACATGGAATGCGTAGGGTGACGAATTCTTGGTGTCTATGTCACTACTTTGTGTCTTGGCATGATATGAAGTATTCAAACGGTTTTCAATTTTCCACAAAAATTGGTGGGACTTCTCAATTGCAGGATTGTTTAAACCTTTCACCGGTTTCAAAGCCTCTCAAATCGGTTACGACCCATAACGTGCTTCGCTATATGAGACTCCGTATGGTGATGTGTCGTGGCAAATGTGCAGGTGCGCGCGACGCAGGGGGCGTTTGTAATACTCGCCATTTTAGGGACCGGTTGACTGGCCTTTGACCATGTTAGAACCTTGGTAGAGGACGAGGGAGAGAACTACTAGTACTCTAGATTGAGTACTCGACCTAGTCAGGGTCACTCAGCCGAGTGCCTTCGGTACTAGACCGAGTGCAGGGTACTCGGTCGAGTGTGTTCAATACTCGATCGAGTCTTTTAACGTCAGTATGATATACTTTAAAAGGAGGATGTGACTCTAAAGATTTTATTTCTTTTCGTTCCTTCTTTCCCTAAACCTAGCAGTTCCTCTCTCCCTCTAATCTCCCACCACCTCCCTAAATCTCACATTAAACCTTGCTCCGAGAAAAGGTGTGACTTGAGAATGGAACCACGGGGTCAGATCTCACTCCCCGTCGGTGTCTAGATGTTGTTGGTGGTAAGTCTATGATTAATCAGTAACCTGATGTTTTACCTTTCCATTTAGTATAATAATAGGACGATTGTTGATTGTAATTGTAGGCGATGATGTGATTATTGGCTAGCGTTACATGATTTATTGATATGGCTAGAAGACTCGCGAAAGGTAGGGTTTCCTTACTCAGTTACCTTTGGTTGTTGTTGTGACATTGTTATTATGTTGATTTCCTTATTGTGGTGTATTGTGGATTATGATGATGATGTTGTTGTTGTGGTTGTCGTTATGAAGCCATTGTTAGGAGATGGACTTCACCCTCATGAATCGCTCCTTGTGGCTCATGTCACAAGGAGGATATGCACATTAATGATCTGGGTTTGCTCGTTGCGATGAGCGGGGATTTTGGTGGCTAGGCTGTAGTCTCCCACTGGCAGGCGGATTACCCGTTGCGATGGGTAATCCAAGTGTTTGACGTTGGAGGTGTTGATACCGATGTTATCTGTTTGTACTTTATTTCTTATAATGTTTATGTGTTGAGGGTGTACTGACTTGTTGGCGTTTATGTGTGTGCTCTTTCTTTCTTTGTAATACCCCGTATTTTTTTTATCAAGTCAAACGTAGTCAAGAGTGAAACCCGAGTCATAAGTGCGTAATAATTACTACTAATACTAATACTAATATTAATAAAAAAAATATAGAAGAAGGGTAGGAAGGGCCGGTTGGGCTGTTGGCTTTAGGAGACCAATTCAGTAGCTTATTAATACCAACACATTACCCACCTAATACTTTATTTACCATTCACAGAGAAAACAAACAAACAAACCAAAAAAAGGGGGAAATCAGAGAAAGGGAAAACGGAGGGAACCGAGAGATACAGGGAAAACAAAAGGGGCGACGAAGAGCAAAGAGGACGGGTTTTGTGAGACAAGTATCGACCTATATTCATTTCGTCTCATCGTAAGTTTAATTTAGCCTTTCTTATTAGTTTAGTTGTTATAATTAGGGTAATAATTGGAAGTGAGACCGTGTTAAACCCTTTATTACCGATTAAAACCGGAATGAGATGAATTGGAAAAGAGAAGTAAGAGATTAATTGTAATTAACGTATTGGTTGCGAGGTGGGACTTAGATATTTGAAAGAATTAGATTTTGTGTACATATGGCTCAATATGGTTTAGAAGGTGGTGTTGACGTATTGAATTTTTAAGCAGCATGGTTTAATTTCCATAAGAATTATATGAGAGTACGAATATGTCTATTTGAGCATGGATTTTGGATGCATCATTGTGCTGCGTCGAGGCATTTAATTATTTGGCAACGACTTTGAGTTTGTGGTTATGATATGAGGAATTGGAATTTCAGACTTAAGACTTTTGGTTTGTATTGTGTTTAAATTGTCCTTTCTTTCGACCTAGACTCGTGGGCTAGGTTGCACGGACACGCCTAACATTGAGCGTTCCCGTGTCGGACACCGTGTCGGACACGGACACGCCTGAAAACGTGTCCGACACGCCTAGAACCGTGTCCTTGTTTTTTTTTTTAAATTGAAACGTGTCGGACACGGTCCAACTTGGTTGGACACGGCCCGTGTCTTATGGACACACCAATG
>JAOWBH010145450.1:0-12796 GCA_028566215.1 Silene coronaria | reverse complement strand
ACATCATATAACCTAATCCTAAATACGCTAAACTAGCCCTTTCCCCTGCCCCCCATATTACTCCCACAACCACCAAACAAGCCCTCATCGATCCTCGATGGCGCGCCGCCATGATTGATGAACACCAAGCGCTAATCCGTAATAACCAAACCTGGACCCTTGTTCCCCAACACCTTGCCCAAAATGTTATTGGATGCAAATGGGTTTACCGTATCAAATACAACCCGGATGGAAGTCTCAAACAACATAAAGCTAGACTCGTTGCCAAGGGCTTTCATCAAAGACCCTGAATCGACTATTCGAAAACGTTTAGTCCAGTTATAAAACCCACAACCATTCGCCTTGTACTCACGCTTGCTGTTGGCATCTTCACCAAATCGACATCAACAATGCCTTCCTTCAAGGTCATCTCACCGACACCGTTTTTATGGAACAACCATCGGGATTTGTCACTGATAAACCAAACCACGTGTGCAAACTCACTAAAGCCATCTATGGCCTCAAACAAGCACCACGAGCCTGGTATACGGAACTCAAAACCTACTTGCTTGCCTATGGCTTCCGTAATTCCCTCTCTGACCCCTCCTTATTTATTTACAAAACCACGCAAATCACCCTTTTTGTCCTTGTTTACGTCGACGATATTATCGTCAAAGGCCCTATTGCTACTCATATTTCTGATTTCATTGCCCGAATCTCGACTAAGTTCTCCCTCAAAGACTTTTTTGGGCATCGAAGTCACACCAAAGAATTCCGGTCTACACCTCAATTAGACCAAACACCTCTTCGACCTTCTCCATAAGTACAACATGCACGACTGCAAGGCAACCTTAACTCCTATGCTTCCCCATCCACCCCTTACTAAGGAACCACACCGACCTGTGGAAAATGAAACAGATTATCGAGCCATCATTGGTAGTCTCCAATACCTCTCACTCACTCGTCCAGACATTGCTTATCCCGTTAACAAGCTTGCTCAATACCTCACCCACCCCAAAACCTCCCATTGGGCGGCCTTAAAACGATTATTACGTTACATTCAGGGTACCATTCACCACGGTATTCAACTCACCAAAAAGACCCCCTTAAGCCTTCATGCCTTTTGTGATGCCGATTGGCAGGTGACACCGATGACTATGTCTCTACCACTGGTTATCTTGTTTATCTCGGGAACAATCCCATTTCGTGGTCATCTAAGAAACAGCGAGCCCTGTCTCGCTCCTCCACCAAAGCTGAATTTAGGGCCATAGCCGATAATACTTCCGATGTTCTCTGGCTCCTATCTCTCCTACAAAAACTTGGTGTCTCGGTCCTTCAACCTCCAACCATATACTATATACTGTGATAATCTAAGTGCTACACACTATTCGGCGAATCCGGTTTTTCACTCGAATGAAGCACTTAGCTCTTGCCTTCCATTTTGTCAAAGAACAAATCCATGCTAACACAATTCGCATTCAGCATATAAATGGTTCCGATCAACTAGCCGATGCTCTTACAAAGGCCCTACATAGCTAGCTGAGATTAAACATAGACGCAGTTGTTAAAAAAAAACAAAGAAAGAAAGAAAAGGTCAAAAAGAAGTTCAAAACTCCTATCCTATTGGGAAAAAAAAGGTCCGAATAGAAATTAGGGAAATGGTTTTTCTACTGATCGTGAACAATCTGTCATAATTTGGGGGACATTTTCAGAATCGCTCATTATAACAATATAACCTATTCCAAAACTTCAAAGAGACAGATAAAAAGGGGCCTCGGCCTCTTAAACTCTCTAAACTTTGCAGATATTATTCACTGCTCTTCCTAAATGTAAACATTTTGCAAGCTAATCAAACTGTTAACAAGCATAAGACAAAATACTAGAACGCATTGGTTCAACACCGCTACAATAGCACAAATCCATAACATAATTGGAAAAGACTCCCCCCAGACCAATCTAACTAGTCTTTGTACCCGCTAATGGTGCCCAATTTAGCAATCATCAAACATTTAAACAATGAAGCAACCCAATTTATGCTAGTGATATCAACTGCCTCAGCAAACAGATATCATAAACCAACTATGAGTATAACAATACACAATCGCCACAAACACTTGCTTACGAACAACAATCAAAACCCTTAATATACACATTTAACAATCCCATAATCCCAAAACAACATTATCCCAATTATCCCAATGCCTCAAGGGCAACTGCAAATTGCAGGCAGCCTTACTCTTGCGGTTGCAAGGCAAAGAAGTTGTTTCCAACTGACCCAAGACAAAAAATGTGTCGAGAATTGAATGACTGTTCCTCCACAATAACTAATCCAATAATCTTATCAAAAATCTACTCAAACAGGCAAGAACAGTAAAACATCTAAAAAGACTACAACTTTGGAACAAGATGAAGAACACATTAACAACCCAATAATCCAAATCATCAAATTAACCCAAAAATCAAACTACCCAGCTAGCCAAACATTCAATTAATCCCAAAAAAAAATGCATAACAATCCCACAATCAGCTAAAACAAATCAATCAACCCAATAATAATACAACTACAACATTATCCAAATGGCTCAAGGGCTCCTGCAAATTGGGAGGTAAGGGGGGTTCAGATATACGCAACCTTATCCTTGTGCTAGTAACACAAAGAAGCGGTTTCCGAATAACCCAGAGAAACAAAAACAGTAAAACATGCAAAAAGATGTAAACTTTGAAACAACAAGATTAAAAAAAAAAAAAAAAAAAAAAAAAAACAAACCTCATAAGGATTGGTATGAATAAGAGGACGACCAAGACGTTTAGCAATTAATTTTTTATGTTCAAGAGCTTTTTTAGAAGCTTCACGATTTGGGTCTAAATGTTTTAATCCTACAAATAATACCAAGCAACTTAATGCTGCACTTGCTGCATATAATACCAATTCCTGCACCAATCTTGTGTCTCTACTTCCCATTTCTTATTATTATTAACAATTTTATTAGATAAATATAATGATTTTGATTTTGATTTTGATTTTATATATATAATTATATGTGAGGATATGAAGGGTCAATGTAAGATGTTGGTGTTCTTGGAGAAGAAGAGACTGGTCTCTTCTTAGATGTTTTGGGAATTTGGACTTTCTTAATTGCTGAAAGACCGTTGATTTCCCAAGTCAATTTGAGTAAGTCGGTTATTTTTTTGTTACAATGTCAACTAGGTCGTTTTTTCGGATCGGGTTAATTTCAAGTTTGTTAGTTCTGGGTCAGTCATTTAGGTCCACGTCATTTTCGGATCAACTATTATCAAGTTATTCATGGATAATAATCTGTTTGCTACAATAAACATTAGTTGATACGTAGTAGGATAACTTGTAATATTATAAGCTAGTATTTTACGATATTATTACAAACTTTGAGTCACTAAGTCAGTATTATTTGCTATCATTGAAAATGAACATTCAGGTAAAGAATTCTACTAATAAAATTCATCATACGGCTTAAAGTGTAGTCGACAAAATCCTCTCGACTGCTTTTGATTACAATGTACTAAATCATCTTCTGTTATAATTAAAATGCGGTGTTATTTAGTATTAACTGTATTAGCTCAACAATATGTGTCCATATATTATTTAATTATTAGATCATTATACATTTTTTATTCGGTTTGATATAAGTACTATAAGTTTCTAATGAAATTAATCGTCGTCTATTACATTTATTACTACATATCCTCTAAGAGTTTCTTGCGAATTATATTAAATTGACATCTAATTTGATAAATTTGTGAAAACTTCTTTGTAAATGATATTCCCCATGTGACCTTAATACACTTGGTCTCTATCATCAATATAGAACTTTAACCCCTCGGGTGAGGTCGTTCTCGACACTGTTACGTAAAGCTGATCATGACTAAAAACTGGTTCCGATAGATATACTCCAACATGATCAAGTGATTTTCCCTTACTTTTGTTTATCGTAATGGCCTGGCGTAGCACGACCTCAATGGATATCGTGTACGCTTAAGAATGAATGATATATTTGTATCTGAGGAAGTCATCTTTATTCTCGGGATTATTAGTGCCCTTTGGCTGACCTTGGATCATGTTATTATTTTTCCTTCTACTATGAATTGTCCATGCGAGTGATAATTAGACGCGTCCCGTTACATAACCCGCGAGCGGGGATAATGTTTCTAAGCAATATAACCGACATGCCTATTTTGAGCTTTAACTCATGATGAGGCAGACCTTGTAAAACCACGTTGGTCAAATATTCTGTAGGGTACGATGTGAAGTAGTATCGGGTTAATTTCAGGTTTGTTAGTTTCGGATCGGTCATTTAGGTCCAAGTCATTTTCGGATCAACTATTATCAAGTTATTCATGGATAATAATCTGTTTGCTACAATAAACATTTGGATCAGGTTATAGTGGGTCGTCTCAATTCGGGTTTCGGGTCAAGCTCAGGTCTTGAGTTAAGGTGTCGGTTTGGTCATTCGAATCGGGTCAACTTTGTCGGGTCTATTATAAGGTAAGAAAACTAAAGTACTTCATTTTTAAAGAAGAACAACAGATTCATCGTTGTGGGATCGAACTCTTGATCATATGATTAAGGGATGAGGTGAGTAACCATCACACCCTACAAACACTTTACTTAAACCTACACAAAATTTTCGACTTTACCTCTCCCATTTCATATACACACAAACCTAACTCAAACCTAAGGCCCAATCATCCCGTCCCCCACTCCAACCGACGTGGTTAATCGCTACCGACCGATGACGAACATCGCTTCTTAGCCGTTGCCATTTCTTTTCCCTCTAATAGACTTTCATAATATCATCACTCCATAGCAACAACCTTCGTGATTTCAATTTACGAAAAGTTAATGGTATTTAGTAAAGTGTGTATGATCTAGCAAATCGGGCGTATGATATTGTTGTACATCTTATCCAATAAAAGACTGGGATGTTTTTTTTTCTTCTTCTTCTATCTTTGCTTAGTTATTTACGAAAAATACTGTCAAATCTAAACTAGTATATTCAATAACAATAATATCATACACCCGATGAACCAAAATATTTCTATGTCACCTAGATGTGGCAAACAAATTGGGTCGTGTCGGGCTCATGTCACATGTAAACGGATCACAACCCTTGAACTCAAACCTGATCTAATTAAAACCCGCGCCGTGTTCGTGTCAACCGACATACATAAATGGGTTATCAAGCCTCAATCCTAAGTCTGTAACCCATTAATATCGTGTCGGGTTCGTGTCTTGTTGGTGTGTCATGTCAATATTGGAAAGTATAACTATATTTATGTGATGGAGGATAAACAAATAATTAGGCTTAATTTAGTAAATACGAAGTATGTTATTATTTGTGTTGGATTCGTGTTTAAAGAGATCTACCTAAATCCAACCCAATTAAATCATGTATCTTATTTGTGTCGATCCACCTACATAAATATGTCATTAAACATAAGTCAAAACTCATTAATTTTATGTCGAGTTATGTTAATATTTGCCGGGTCTAAATTGTCACCCCAAGCTGATTGGCTTCACTGTGTGTTCGTCACACGCGAAAATGACAATACGTATAACTTAGAAGGGAAGAATAACATCAAAACATCCCATAACCATAATCATACCAAAACTCCCCACTTTCATAACATTCCTTATTTAATCATTTAATCACTTCTAATCTCCACCAACCTTAGTGCTCTTTTAAAGAAAAAAATGAATTAGTCAACCAAAAACATAACACAATCTTTATTCTCAACCCAACACTTGTGTATTTTCATTTAGTACTACACTATTTGCAAATATGCTAATTTTGTGTTTTGTGTAGTACATCAGTTAAAAACTTAAATTCCCAACTTTTGTACTACTAATTACTTTGTCGATGTTGCAATAATAGTTACTCCGTGTGACCACTATGACTATTTTTATGTTAAAAGATGATTACATTTTAACAGAAAAGAGTCGGTTTTTTTATCGTCAAATTATCAACTTTTGTACTATTAACCACTTTGCCGATAATGCAACAATAGTTATTCCGTGCGACCATTATCACTATTTTTAATGTCGTTGCACTATACAACGGTTGCATAGTACACAATGTGCGATAGTACAGAAGTACAAAGATCTAAATGCCAGTAATCTTTTTACTTTTTGGTAAGATTCTGCTAAGATGTTTCTATCTACATTCCCTATATAAATCACCAACAATTCCCACATATTATATTCACTAATTCATACGATTTTCCTCATTTATTTCATCACCAAATCACAATTTTTAGCTCCCTTTTTCTTCACAATTCTCCAAATTGTATGTTTGATTTCTGGGTATTTTACAAATGTCAGTTTAAGGAAAACCCAATTGTTAGTTTCTGAATTTTATTGTCAAATTTGTTTTGCAAAATTGAAAAATACCCATTTTTGCAATGCAATAGTGTTGTCATTTTTTTCGAAAGTGTGTCATTATTTTCTCTGAATTACCATTTTTAGAGATACCCTTTAATTTTGAAGTTTGTTTTAGTTTCAAAGATTGAAACTTTATTCAAATTAATCAAGAATTAAGGAATGAAATACCCATAATACAACACTTTCTTTGTTGAATTGTAATAATGTTGTAATAATTTCAACAAATTACTACTCAATTTCTCTATTTCATTATATTTATAGTACCAAAGATTGAAACTTTCTTCAAATTACTATTCATTTCTCTAATTTGATCATTTTTAAAGTTACCCAATTCCTCAAAAATTTGTTTTACTACCAAAGATTGAAACTTTCTTCAAATTAATCAATTAATCATTAAGTAAGAAGTGAAATACCCAAAACACTTCATAATTTCAATAAATCTCTACTAATTTCTCTAATTTAATCACATTTATAGCTACCCAATTCCAAAGATTGAAACTTTTTTCAAAATTAATTAAAAAAAAATGAGGAGTGAAAATGAAATGATGAGAGTAGAAGGAGATGATTATGAAGAACATGATAATAGTAATAACAATAATGTGGAAGAAGAAATGAAGAGATTACCACCATGGAAAAAGCAATTTACAATAAGAGGGATAATTGCAAGTATAATAATAGGAGTAATATATAGTGTGATAGTAACAAAACTGAATCTTACAACTGGTTTAGTTCCAAATCTTAATGTTTCTGCTGCACTTCTTGCATTTGTGTTTCTTAAAACTTGGACTAATTTGGTTCATAAAGCTGGTTTTGTTACTACTCCTTTTACTAGACAAGAGAATACTATTGTTCAGACTTGTGCTGTTGCCTGTTACAGCATTGCTTATGGAGGTATTACTATGTTATCTTATAATTTCGTTACTGTTTGTTTACTTTCGATTAAAATGTATTTTACTGGACGAGTGGACCGAGATAGTATGTTTATTATGCCCTTTGTTTATTAGAATTCAGCACATGTGCAGGTTGGACAAAATAGGATTTTGAGAAGGGTGTATATGTTAATTCGGCTAACTCTTGCTTGTGACGAAAATGTACATGTGACCTTTCACAACCACCTTCCCCTTTCATCATTATTTAAACTGGTTGTGAGACGTCACAAGCTTGTGACCCGCACAAATAAGACTTTGTGATGTTAATTAGTGTGTATATATATTTAGAGGGGAGGTGGTCAGGTTGGTTGCTGGTGGAATGTTTGGACTTTGAGAGGGTACTTTTATCTTTTTACTATTTGAAATTTACCTAAAAGTTGCCAATGTAATGAATTGGTTGAAACTGTCCAACAAGAAAAAGAACAACTGAAATGAATGGATAGGTAAATTGTCACTATGTGCATAACTTCATGTCATTTTCAATCAAGAGATTAATACCATAGCATTTGAATATGGGTATGTTTCGCATGACGGTCTTAACCAAGACTCGCTAAAATGCAAGTTCAATCTGACAGAAGTAGGTTTTATTACACCATTGTAAATTTCAATCTTTTGTACTTGTAGATAACTTCATTTGGTGTGAATTTCCTGCATTTAGGATTCTCCATTCTCCTCTCGATCACTAAATGTTCACACTTCTTATATTTAAGAGTTGCGATGCAAATGCAACTCTTTGCGAATTTCATTTATGGTTATCTGAAAAGTGAAAACAACTACTGATTTCTTGGGAGTTATGATTATGTAGGCGGGTTTGGATCATATCTATTGGGTTTGAACAGGAAGACATATGAACAGGCAGGGGTAGATACAGAAGGGAATGTTCCTGGAAGTCACAAGGAGCCAGGACTTGGTTGGATGACTGCTTTTCTTTTTGTTAGCACTTTTGTTGGCTTGCTCGCCTTGGTGCCACTTCGAAAGGTACTCTATTGTTTTGGGGAATGATAACGCCAACAATCAAATGTACTCTGCCACTCAATACTATTCCGTGTTTTAATAATTTAATTTTTCTAAGGTGTGGTTTGAGTGGTATAGTAATTAGTATATTCCATTGTAGCGTTACGACCACTCTTTGGAATAGTTATGTCAATTATTGTTGTCAAGATACCAAACTTTAACTTTGAGGATATAATCACAAGAAGAATATACTGTCATAGTGTTTTTACCTTGGAAAGATCTCTGCTTTGCTAATGTTATGCATTCAACAGTAACTCCAGAACATTCCTTTTAGCTTTTCTTCCCCACCTTCTATTTTGGTTTTACTTTAGCACCTATTGATAAGTGGAGATCACATTCTGTATTCTGTACATCAACCCCTAGGGGATGACATCGACGTACAAAAAGACGTCCGATGTGTGATGAATAGACTTGGCAAAACCGACCCAATCCAAATTATCTGATCTGATTTGACTATCTGAACCTGAATAGAACACCTGAAATGGACCTGAAAATGATCCAACTTAAACCGTTCAAAGTGTGTAGCTTAAAAGTAAATCAAAATAAAATAACCGATATTGACACACCTGAAACAATCAGACCAGGGAGTACATTATCTGAACCCAACCCAAATGATCTGATTGCCTGGTTCAGTGAGGCCCCTCCGAAGAAGAATATTTTTGATTACTTTACGAGTTTTTAAACCTTTTTGTTTGTTGGCCCTTGGTCCCCTTTGAAAGGGAGTTGTGGAATAAAATAGTGTCATCTATAGAAATTAGAATGTGATGAAATTGTAACTTTTTGCCTTTATTTGCAAATGTGTGGCATCTATTTGCATAACTCGTACAAATGCGAAGGAGTTAGGTGTAGTGGTAGAAAACGAAGACTAACATGCTCCATTCATACCGGAAAAAGCATGAGTAGTTGTGCTGTCACATATTTCATTATCAACCAGTCTTATTTATGAGTAACATATTTGACCCGTCTTAAGGTTAAGGCGGATATTTCCGTCTTAAATGAAAATTTGTGTTTCCTTGTATGCCATGGAAAATTTCTTTGGGTGACCATAGTTGTATACTGATGTGATATCTATGTTTTTACCGCCTAATGATCAGTAACTACAATTGAGTCATAAACTTATAGTTCTAAACTACTGTGGAAATTAGAGTTCATTAATTGGTGATTAAGTTTGCATTTTTGACATGTTTTACTCAAGCTGATTTTGAAAGAGTACTTATAAATACCCATATCCAATTGTCGAGTGTTTGACATGCGTAGGCAAGGTAATTTACGACAGATGAATGTTTCAGACCTCAAAAGTAAGTTTTTGACAGAATTTGTTGAAAGGTACATGAAAACTTTTGCCATGGAAAAAAGTATGTTCAAGCACGTTTTTGTAGTGGACAGTATATATTCGGAGTATGTGCGTTTATTTAATCCCTTGTCCCAATCATATGTATAAACACTGTCCACGAGAAGAACGTGTTTGATTGTGATATGGTTGGGACGAGAATAATATTTTTTACCTAGCTGCTTTTTTATTCTTGCTGAACTCTGGATTCAGAGATACCTCTGTTGGAACTTATTATCAGAATGTTGAGCTCCTCCAATAAACATTCTTGCAGGTCATGATAATAGACTACAAGCTAAGTTATCCAACTGGAACTGCAACGGCAGTACTTATTAATCGATTCCACACTCCCAAAGGAGACAAAATAGCCAAGTATGCACAATCTTTCGGCTAAATACTTGCGCATATTCAATAGTAAGTACTGACTAAACAGCCTTATGATTGTACAGGCAGCAAGTTCATGGCTTCATGAAATATTTCTCCGTCAGTTTCCTCTGGGGTTTTTTCCAGTGGTTCTATACTGGTGGAAACCATTGCGGTTTTAATCAGTTTCCAACATTTGGGTTGAAAGCGTGGAAAAACACGTAAGTGCCTAGTTCAATGTTAGAGACTCGACGCTTTCACATGGGCTCATCTTAGTGATGTATCCAACATAATTGGGGGCTGTGGTATTGAATGTTGCAGGTTTTTCTTCGATTTCAGCATGACTTATGTCGGGGCAGGAATGATATGTTCTCACCTAGTTAATTTGTCATTGCTTTTTGGTGCCATTCTTTCCTGGGGCATAATGTGGCCATTGATTGGAGACCTAAAAGGGAAATGGTTTGCTTCGTCTTTACCTGAAAGCAGTATGAAGAGCCTGAATGGTTACAAGGTTGTTAACGAATTACCACTTCTCACTTTATTTATGAACCTCGAGGCAGTACCGTGGAATTAACTCAAACTCAGGGCACGAAAATGAAAATTTAGCTATTTTGAGATCTAGTAGTCTGTGAATACTGATTGGAGTTCTGATCCTGCCACATTAATTCATGGATTTCATGTGCTCTTGCAGGTTTTCATTTCTATAGCTCTAATTCTAGGTGACGGGCTCTACAATTTTATTAAGACACTGTTTTTCACAATCAAAAACATCCACGAGAGGCTGAAGGATAAGAACCTTCGCGTAGGTAAGCTTAAAAATATTGATTTCAACAATGTTGACTAGCTTAACTAATCAAGTCAATAATGATTAATTCTCATGACATGGGTTCAATAAGTTCGAATAATCTTTTGTGCTTTTAAGTACTATACCTATAACGCAAGGTTTGGTATACCAGGTTCAGAGAATCAAAAGGCATTGTCACCTGATGAACTCCAAAGAAATGAGGTCTTTATGAGAGAGAGAATCCCGTATTGGATAGCCTTCGTTGGATACACATTCTTTGCTGCGATTTCCGTCACAGTAATACCTCTGATGTTTCCACAGTTGAAATGGTACTATGTTGTTGTTACCTACCTCTTTGCCCCTTCTCTCTGCTTTTGTAATGCCTATGGAGCTGGACTAACCGACATGAACATGGCATACAACTATGGAAAAGTTGCGCTTTTTGTGCTCTCAGCAATATCTGGGAAAGATTCAGGCGTGGTAGCCGGGCTAGTTGCTTGCGGTCTAATCAAGTCAATGGTTTCCATATCTTCGGACCTAATGCATGACTTTAAAACCAGCCACCTCACCCTCACGTCCCCTCGTTCAATGCTCCTTAGCCAAGCAATCGGAACAGCAATTGGTTGCGTGGTTGCACCCCTTACATTCTTTCTTTTTTATAAGGCGTTTGATCTGGGGAATCCAGAGGGAGAGTACAAGGCTCCTTACGCCATCATTTACCGGAACATGGCCATCCTTGGGGTGGAAGGTTTCTCGGCCTTGCCTCAGCATTGCTTGCAGCTATGTTACGCCTTTTTTGGGTTTGCGGTCGTGGCAAACCTAGTAAGAGATCGGGCCCCAGAGAAGGTCGGACGTTGGGTCCCACTTCCGATGGCAATGGCAGTGCCATTCCTTGTGGGAGCCAACTTTGCCATCGACATGTGTGTGGGTAGCTTGGTAGTGTTCTTGTGGCACAAGCTTAACAGTTCAGAAGCGAGCGTGATGGTTCCGGCTGTTGCTTCAGGATTGATATGTGGGGACGGGTTGTGGATCCTTCCCTCGTCTATACTCGCGTTAGCTAAGATCCAGCCTCCGATGTGCATGACCTTCAATGCCGGTGAGTTGTAAGAAAGTCGGATTTTTGTAGCAGCATTTTTGCCAAAGAATCGCCACACTACTCGATGAGGAAAGAGCAAGAAACGTACCAATTGGAGAAAAATTGTGCAAGGAACACTGACTGTCATGGTTTAATGCAATTTTATAATTGCGGATGTACATTTATAGGCTATAGTTTGAACTTGGGATGAGTAATTGATCATCTTAAATCTTGTAGTTTACTCTGTAAGCTTCTTGTAGATGCTAATGAAAGGCTACATCTTTTTCGTTCCATCTTATTTATGGCTTACTTGGAATGAGATAAAATAGTTACTATGGTGGTAATAGAGGTTAAATGAAGACGAAATATTAATAGCTACCTCTTCGTGGCGGAGCAACCACAGTGATGCATTATCTCCTTAGGGAGGTAAATAGTGCATTTATCATCTCCTCTTTTCACCCTTTAAGCCAAATTATCGAATACTTCTATTACTCTGTATTTGGTACCTTAATTTGACATTTAGAACATTAATTTTAAATTTCAAGGACGACTTTACCACATCATTGACCATTATTCTTCGGCGATATAAATGATTATTTTCAAAAACACCCAAAGTAACATAATTTCCGATATTGATTAGTAAAGAATAGTTTAATTAAGATTAAGTACATCTTGATTAACTCCGAACAAAAAATATAATATAAATATATCAATTAATCTTTCTTAAGATGGAGATTTCCGTCTTATGATTTAAACGGATTAAATGACATCTTACCTGCATAGATATCTACATTTTAATTTTATCTTATCTATTAATTCATCTTGAATTTAAGACGAATATCCGTCAAGTTTGACTAAATTTAGTTGGTGTATCTGAGGGTCAAATGTGGCCCAACATCGAGCACAC